>MU628293.1:0-73809 GCA_025688815.1 Aspergillus carlsbadensis
ACATGCCCCAAGGCGTAATGATACTAGCTAGGAAGGCCTGCGCCCAGTATGTCTGACCCTCAGGAACCCTTGCAAATAACGCGAGTCCCGTCATAAAGGCAAGTATAGCACAGAACATGATAACACTGGGTGGAAGGCGACCGAGTAGGAAACCGGTCAATAGAGCTGCAATAGCGCCCGATGGAGCGGCCCCGGACCATTTCGCGGTGGCTAACAGTGGTGCGTCTCCTTTAATCGTTTCCATGAACTGAAAGAAGTAATAAATAGTAATGCCAAAGCTTGACCGCCCTGCAGCGATACATCCTAGCACCCAGGCCAGATCGCCGCTCAAGACGGACACGGGAAGCAACGGGCAATGCGCTGAGCGCTCGATAACACAAACCCCGCAACGAGAAGAAGACCCATGATGAGCAGGACTTATGTGTAGGACGTGGACCAGCTAACCACTGCCACTTGATTCGAGGCAAAATTAACGAGGACCAATGCGGAAATACCCAGGGTTGCTCCTGGGAGATCAAGCCTGACCCAGGTAGACATGTCACCTTCGGAGTGCGGTTTTGGAGTGCGAGGAATGAGTAACGCCCCAAGGACCGCGAAGACGAAGCAAGCCATACCCATTACCCAGTACCCCCATGGCCACCATACCATTTGGGCAAATATTGAAGAGAATACGACACCAACTATAAGCCCACTCCGGGCAGTGGCGCCGAAGAAGCTGAAGATGAGCATCTTGCGTAGGCACGAACGGCCTAAGATCGCAAGCGAATTTGGTAGAAATCGCGGGGCCGATTCCTTGCAGACCACGACAACAATCAAAGAAGTCCTGGCCGGACCAAACACTAAAGCCCGCCAACAATGACCAGAGTCCGAACCAGAGGAATTCAATGATGAACATCAATCGGTGGCCGAATACGCCCCCTAAGCGGTCGGCGACAAGGATGAAAGTACCAACTGTCAAACTGTAGGCAGCGGCGAGCCGGCTCGTCTCGCCAGCGCTCGACGTTTGAAAGCTGTTTCCAATGAGGTACATCGGGGCAATTAACATACAGAGCCCAGCTTGGGTCATGAACTGGGCCATGCAAACGACCACACCAAACGCTAATTCCTTCAAAACTTCCTTCGGGGGGTGCATCGCCAACTGAGCAGTTCCAAGCTGCGTCAAAGTATGCGGTTCATCGTCGTGGCATGTTGGTTCTTTCTCAAGGATGCCGCCATTCTTTGGGCCGCCGAGGAAGATATTCGGCAGTGCTCTACCTCAGACAACATATTGAAAGCTAGCACAATGGAATTTGCAGATTATGAGGGCGTGCCACTCTTTATAAGGTCCTCCAGAAATGAGCGGGGGCCAAGGGCCCACAGATGAGCACACATCGTCGAGTATACCTCCCAGTAGCCATATAGCCAGCAGCTCTTCAGGCAGGAAAGTAACCTTTCTCGTGGGCACTATACTCAAGGTTCCATGGGTTTGGAGTGGGTTCCCGTCGGATGGTCGGAAGCATCCGACGGAACGTAGTGCTCGGAGTACTAAACGTGGTCCCCATTCCGGCATTCCCCAAGAAGAGCTCTCGATTCGTGACTGAGGTCATTGGGTTTCATAAATAATACAAGAAATATTCTTCATCATCACTTCAGATTTGTTATTCAGTATAGGATCTGCCCTAGTATCCGAAGCAAACGTCAGATCGCAGGTACGGTACTCGTATCTTGCGGCGCGGTGGCAACTTGAAGTGTCAGAATAACCCACGAGTCGAACCAAAGTTTATTATTGTAAAGCTTCCGACTCACCTCCTTCGTCTTCTGAGCGCTCTTGTCCTCAAGTCTCGACTCTCGAGGGATGCATCATTCACCACGGCACCAGATTCTTTGCGCCGGAAGAGGAAGACTGGCCCACTCGCGTGATGACATAATCCAGAGAATTATCACATGCTTCCATGAGCACCGCAAAAACGCCAAGAGCGAAGTGAGGAACAAAAGGCCGCATTTCTTTTGTTCTTTCGCGATGCGGAACAGCCTCGAGTCTCCCATGGCATGGTGGAACTCGACGTTGGAATAGCGTCCTTGCTGCCAAACCATGCAGGTAGCTGACCTGTCATCATGCCACTTCTCGTCTCTCACTTTCGCTGATTCGTGTACTGCAGACCCCGTGTCTCCCTGTCTCCGCGTCCAACCTGGCGATGCCTTGACCATTCCTTACCCCGCCTACAGCAACAGTCACATTGAACGTGTCAACCTGCCACACGGCGGGTTTCTGTCGCTTTCTCCGTTCTGCGCAGTGCATGAGCGCTCTGTTACCTCTTCCTATTCTGACTCAGTCCACTTGTCGCGAGTCCATGCAACGTGATCATGGGCAAGCCTCCTGCTGCTATATTCATCGCTAGGTGAGTGGTCCCACTGACTCGGTAGGGATATTCCCGAGGCTAACGCTCCGGTCTCATCAGGCACGGTGCCCGTCTAGACGCTGCTAATAAAGATTGGCACCTGACGTCCGCAACTCCATATGACCCTCCTCTTTCCTACGGCGGCTGGCTCCAGTCGCGCGCGCTCGGTGCGCGAATAGTGAACGAGCTTCGGACTTTAGAAGATCAACTGGACCGGCCCATGCAGGAGATCAAGGGGGCCAAGTTACGTTCTCACAACGCCCAAGAGCGAAAACCGAAGCGCAGAATCATCATACATACCTCTCCATTCCTTCGTTGCGTCCAGACCGCCGTCGCAATCAGTTCTGGGATTAGTCAGAACTATGCTGGCATCGACACCCTTCGTCCTACACAGGCTCCTTCTTTGGACCAGTCGAATGGCGCGGTACCTTCATCCGCGCAAACAAGCAGTTCCGATTCCGATCCTCAAAACAGCCAACGCTGTCTTCTCCGCGTAGATGCGTGTCTTGGCGAATGGCTCAACCCCGGCTATTTCGAGAATATAATTCCTCCTCCCAAATCGGAGCGAATGGTTGCAACTGCGAAAACGGAATTACTGCGTCGGGATTCAGGTACCATTCCGGTCGCAGACACTCAGAACAAACTGTCTGTCGGCCACTTCCCGGGAGGTTGGGGCAACCTCGTCGCCCGTCAAGGCGATGAGGATAGGAACAGTGAATTGGAGTCGGCTTCAACCATAATCAGACGGTCAAGCCAAAGGAATCGCGCCGGTAGTTACGACTCTTTGAGAGCGGTCGATACCCCGTTGGGTCGGAAAATGCTCAAAGTAAACACAGACCTTCCAACAATCCCGGACGTGGCGTACAGTCCCCCTGTTCCTAGCTATGCCATTGCTTCATCCTGCCCTATCCCTGATGGCTACGTAACTCATGCGCGCGATGCTTGTGTTCTGGTAGACTATCAGTGGGACAGCATGCGTGAGCCACAAAACTGGGGCAATGGGGGTGAGTACGGCGATGAATGGAGTACGATGCATACTCGTTTCAGAAACGGTCTTGAACATATGATCCAGTGGTACCGGAATGGTCATACATCGGTGGCTCCTTTGCACCGACGGACACGTTCACAGTTGCAATTTTTGGATCAGGATGAGGCGGATGACTCGGCCAGCAATACCATCCTAGTTATTGTAACTCATGGAGCTGGTTGCAACGCCTTGATCGGTGCCTTGATGGGGGGACCCGCATTTGTTGATGTCAACACAGCTTCACTAACCCTCGCTCTCCGCAGGGACTGCGTGAAAGAGCCCGCTCAAGACGTCGACGGGTCGAAGCCGCGCGAGTTATTGAACAGCCCATCTAGCTTCGAAGATTATCGCTTGGTGGAAGTTGCGTCAACAGACCATCTACGTCCCGGAACGAGCCCAGCCACCTCCGCCCGCTCTCCCTCAATCAGCAGCCTACCTTCCCCATCATTCCCATCGTACCGTCAGCGCCTCCCATCACGGGCGTCTTTTTCATCAGGTCCCGTTATCCTTGGGCCGTCGCTGAAGTCGAACCTGCAATCATGGAATATGCCGCGAGCATCGTCAGGACTCTGGAATTCTGTGTCTGGCGATGAGGAAGCAGTGGAGGACCTTGTTCCCAACTTTGGGACGCCTCTTACCACCTCGTCTATTCCAGGCGGTGACATCGCCGGTAGCACCCTGACATCCAAAACTGGCGGCTCTACCTGGTCGGCGCAACTGCCGCAACGAACATTGTCTCAACGCGGCCTCTGGGGTAGCGCTCCGCTAAACAAAGACCGTCAGGCCAGTTCGAACCGCCGCTGGACCGTGGCTGAACGACCGATATGAGGCCACTTTAGTCTTGGGCTCCTGCTTTTCTGTCAGTATTTCTAGCTTTTTGTGCAGTATACTCATCTTCGGCAAGGCGTTTTCTAATGCTTAACGACAATTTACGTTTGATGAATCGGCAAAATTTGAAATCTCGGGGATATTCGAGTTGGCTGGCGGGACCCCGTGTTGTCGCCCCTTTATAAACCGTCTCAACTCAGCGTTGTACAAAAATCCTTTCCAGTAAGGAAATTATGCGTTATCTACCTACCTCAAGTAACCATTCTAGCCAAAGGCCTAAATAGCATTCCCATAGTACTAAAGTGCCTAGGGACCTAGCTTGGTCGATCCTCCGCAATTGCCAGTGTTTTATTGGCTGTGTCAGATTTTGGTGCCTGGGTGCCTGACAGCAGCTTGCCTGTAGCCCCGCATGTCTGGCCAAAACAAAGGCCAGGTGATCCCTTTCAATCTCACCCCTCCCTTGTATGGTCCTCTCCTTCTTCTCCATTCACTAGACTACCTTTCTGCAACGCTATAGAGACCCATCATGCCTCCAATTGAGACCGATGGTTTCTCCGTGACTTACTCCTCCGAAAGAAGCGGCATCCCCGATCTCCGCCTTATCCATTACAATGACGTGTATCATGTCGAGTACGCAATTGCCCCAACGCCTTGAGGCTGTTGATGGCGTTTCAAACTAACTGATCAATAACAGGTCAGGATCTGCCGAACCAGTTGGCGGAGCCCCCCGCTTCCAGTCCTTGATAAACCACTATCGATCACATTCGGATTTCGACGGACAGCCCGCGCCGCTCACCTTCTTCTCCGGCGACGCATTCAATCCCAGTCTCGAGAGCACTGTAACAAAAGGGAGACACATGGTCCCCTTCTTGAACAAGGCAGGAACAGATGTAGCTTGCGTTGGGGTATGTACGTTGCTGCGCCATGCGCGGGGATTTCTTGTGGGGTAAATGTTTGACTCTCAACAGAATCATGATCTTGACTTCGGTGTTGCACAATTCCGCCACCTGCGCGACCAATGCCAATTCCCCTGGCTCTTAGCCAATGTCCTCGATCCGGCGTTGGGAGAAGATGTGTCTATTGGAAACTGTGAGAAGACTTGCATGCTCACATCGTCAAATGGAATCAAAGTCGGAGTGATTGGTCTAGGCGAACGCGAATGGTACTCCGAAATCACTCCATCAAATCGTCAATCAAAGCTAACATTCCATTCTGTGAAGGCTAGGGACCATCAACTCTCTTCCTCCCGACCTCATCTACAAGTCTGCCTCGAAGACAGCCATCGAACTCGTCCCACAACTACGAGAACAAGGAGCAGAGATAATTGTTGCAGTTACGCACCAACGCGAACCAAACGATAACAAATTGGCTGAGAACATTCCGTATGGCATGATTGATATTATTCTAGGAGGACACGACCATTATTACAGTCACACATTTATCAATGGGGTCCACGTTCTTCGGTCCGGTACTGATTTCAAGCAGCTGAGCTATATTGAAGCTTTTCGAAAGCAGGGCGGTGCCGGATGGGATTTCAATATCATTCGAAGGGACATGGTTCGCGCCATCCCTGAGGACCCATCGAGCCTAGCACTAGTTGCTAAGCTCACCTCTAGTTTAAAAGCGAAGCTAGACAAGCCTATCGGCTATACTGTTCGTCCGCTAGATGGGCGCTTTTCGACCGTACGTGCGGGAGAATCAAATCTAGGAAACTTCGCGTGTGACCTTATGCGCTTCTATTACCACGCGGATTGCGCAATGATGGCCGGTGGCACCATCCGCGGCGATCAGATCTATCCCCCAGGCGTACTCCGCCTCAAAGACATCCTTAACTGCTTTCCCTTTGAAGACCCAGTCGTTCTGCTTCGACTTAAGGGGAAAGCTATCTTTGATGCCTTGGAAAACGGTGTCAGTCAACTTCCCGCCCTAGAAGGCAGATTCACCCAAGTATCGAATATTGCATTCAGTTTCAATCCGTCTGCGCCATCCGGCTCGCGCATCAACTGGGCCAAAATAGGCGATCGCCCGATCGACTTCGAACAGAGCTACACTCTGGCAACGCGAGGATATATGGCGCGAGGAAAGGATGGCTTCGCGTCCCTTCTTGTCAAGTCAGAAGGCGGAGAAGTGGAAGAGATCGTTGACGAAGAAAGTGGCACTCTCATCAGTACACTGATGCGGCAGTACTTTCTGAGCTTGAAGGTTATGGGTAGATGGCAGCACTTGGGCAAAAGCATGACCAGACATTGGGCAGACGTGCAGAAAAACTTCCAGAACAAAGGCTTCTTGAAACCGCCCTCTGCCCTCCCATCACCCGTGCAAGAAAAGGTCCCGAACCGTCTTCAACGTCCGCCCCTTAACCGAAAGCAGCATTACTACTACGGCCGCTTTGCCGACACCGAGACCGAGACCGAGACCGCAGACGAAAATGGTGCCGAGTCGCTGATAGATGACTCGATGGATTCTGATTCCGACTCTGATCCGGAGATTCTGATTTCTCCCAAGCCGATCACCAACTACGTGACTCTTCCGGCGCGGTCAGCTGAAGATGAGGAGAACCGCCTACGACTTGCGCGGTGGGCAACGCGCCGCTGGATGCGCAGGGCAGGTATCAAGTCGACTGTTGACGAGACCAACGGTGAGGAACACTTTACACCCACGTGGACGCCAGGTATCGCGCCCCGACTTGAAGGGAGGATTGTCATTGAGACGAGTGCGTGAGTACAAGGTATACATTCGAGTTACGAGTTACGACACTATGAGATGTGTGATGTTCTTTCGGTAGATTATCTATTAGGTTTTATAGATGAGTTGATCGGTCTGGGTAGCGACATGGATATCATAGACGTAGGATTTAGTCTATATACATATGTTCCCTAGTCCGGCATCCTGAAACCCGTGCTTGGAGCGGTTTCAAGCGGTTCCTTGTAGGCCTAGGCAACCTATTGAACCCCAACTGGTCTTGCCCCAGAAAGATTGACTACCCGACCACCCCCTCCTAGCGCTACAGGAGCAGCCATGGTGGGCGGTGGCTTTACCCAACCTGGTACGGCCATATCCTCCGATTCGCGCGCATATATGGTCTGCCATACATTTGGAAATCCTGTTGGCAAGGCACCGCGCAGTCGAGCGCCTGGAATAGCAAATCGTGGATTTCGATGGGTAAGGTACCCACGCATGAGACCTTGGGTAAGAAGAGAAGCAAGAATCGATTCTATTTCACGCATAAGCGGTGAAGGCTCATCAATGGATTCTTCAGGGTCCTCCGCATATGGATTGAGTTCGTATTGGCTGTAGTCGTTGTCGGGAGTTCCGTCAATCAAGCTCCTGGTTTGATTTGATTGCCACTGGCCTGTTGCATCGAAGAAGCCATCGGGGCACAAATAATCGGCATATTTCGCTAACACAGAGGCGTCTGGTGCTGCCCCGCTCGCGCCTTGGGTGTCAAGGAAGGCGAAGTCCGGGTCTGCTATTGTCGACACAATCTGCGATCCAAATTGGCTCTTGCTTGCAGAGACCTTCGTGTTCATCGTAAATGGAGACGCAACTGAGAAGGGGGATGAAGAGGGATGTTGAGATTGTAGCCACCGCACAGCAGCTTCAAGTTTGGTGAGGTAGAGGAACGGAGGCGGGCCTCTTTGAGCCTGGCCTTGAGTATCTCCATGGAAGCCGCCATGTATAAACACTTTTCGCGCAAGAGACCGCCACACCAATATCTCACATCGGTTTCGTAGTGGAAGGAGAATTCCTTTCCGCGCAAACCATTCAGTAGTCGGTGACTCGACGGTGAGGTGTTCCCTGAACGCAATGTAATCCCCGCGAACAATGAGTTGACAGAGCGGAACGAATTTATCTGCCAATCCCTGCGACTCTGGCCGCTGTAGAAGGGCTATTGAAGGAAATCGCCCGAGTGTAATGTTGCAAGAGATGAGATATGTGAGTATGAGCCGCTTCTGATTTAGCGCTTCGCGATGGCACTGGTCATAAGCGGCTTGCAGTGCGACCTGGGCTGGGAAGAATAGATTGTTTGAGAACAGATAGCGTCCAAGATAGTAAAGGTAAGTGACCCTCTGGGAGGCAGGGAAGTGTTTCAGAGGCGGAGACTGCGCAGTGATGCTTGCAAACATCTGCTCTGCGTTCCTCAGTTTGCCGCACTATGAGCGGTGTCAGCTATTATCTTCCTGTCAGACGCCTCCAGATTGTCGCATACCTGAAAAAGTAGCTTTAAGCACAAATTCGCCATCAGATAAATCCCAACCCGCTTACCCTCGGGTTTCCCGTGCACCCCAGGCGTTCCACTGCGATCCGTAAGGCATTTGATAAATGCTTCGCGTACCACATTCGCAGACTTCTCCACCAATGTGACCTTCTCCGTACTTTCATCTTGGTCGGGGCCGCTCTCGAGTCTCAACAAGTGCGCAACTAGCTCGGGTCGGCGATCCAGGCCCATAGCCAACTTCGCTAGTACCTTCGATAGGTAGAGTACAGTAGGCAAGACGACGATTCCGAATTGGCTGTCACCGAGTGCTATCACGCATTGGCTGAAACGGTGAAGAATGTTAGTGCATCCATGTAAATGATAGAGATAGCAACAAGAGCAAACTTACTTCAGCAACACCTTGAGCATATTGTATGTCTCGAGCAAGTTTTCAACATTCACATCACGTAGGAAACAGAAGTAGAGCTTCATAAAAGTGGGGAAAGCAGTCCATGAGCTACCCCCGGCTGACTTCGGTACCAAACCTTCGCATCGCCGTTGCAGGTCCGCCTCTTTCGGCGACCCATCGGAGTACTGTTGCTGCAACTCATCCACCATTTGTCCGTAGACGTCCGGTAAAGGGGGTTCGATCTGCAGAAAGTCTTGTAGTTTGGCGCCATCGCGATCCCTGACTATATCAGCCAGCGAGGCAAGAAAGCGATCAAGAACAGAGTTTCCCTGGAAAGACATCGTGTCATCCGTAGGAGGCCGAATACGGGGTGAAGATTGAAGGTGGGCGCCAGGAACGTGCGGCTGGCATAAAGAGCTTCGATCTCGCGCGGATCGTAAGGTTGATGGACTTTACCGTGGTTGGAACATGTTCAAAGGTTACGGTGGTTCAACAAATACCCAACACGTGCTGTCGTCAAAAAACGAGCGGTGACTGTTGAAAAGAAGCTCAAGCGGAGGACAAGAGTCTGGAGTCCAAAAACACGAAAAGCCTCCAGCTGAGCCAGCTCCGCGTGCGGGGCGCTAGTCCCAGATAGGCGCATATACTTGAAGCTTCGCTGGAAATCACATGCAAATGAGAAAAGCTTGGAAAAGCACTTACCAAGTTTTTAGAGTTACGAGACCTGGCTAGCAGTGCTAGACCCAGTTCTAGAAGCAAGTCAGCACGCGGATAGCCCGAAGTTTTCGCCCAAGGGATCCAGTCCAACGGTAAACTCAGCCGACCCTTCTGTATATATATCGTACCGCATCAACAGCTCCCAAGCCGGTGAACGCACATTTTCACGGGCATATACTAAAGAAACCTACGCTTTTGATTGAAACAGATACTAGCAGATTATCATAGCTAAAGAATGTTGTACGTACCAGGATTATGCTGCCGGCAACGTAATTTGTGCTGGGGCTCGAACGCGATGATCCATCCCATACGTCATCGCAGATAGAGCAATAGCCCATGGCTTCCGGCTGGTATTCTTGATTGTCTCCTGCCTTACAAAAAGGTCGGGCAGCTTCTTGTGCCAACTTCTTTTCTCATAAAAGATAGATTTCTTCGAGCCACACTTGACGAGTACTTAGATAGCGACGACTTGTTCTTCCTGGGATTCCTCTCCCCCACCCCACCTACTTTCCACCGCACTCGAAATCACCATGCCCGACACAAGTTCTCAGTCTATGATCCCAGCCTTCATCAGGCATCCTTTTCTTCAATCTTTTACTATCTTCTATGTCATCTTTCAGAACATCATCAATTGGGTCTTCGCACCCGGTCCTCCTCCATCTGGGCCCATCGTCAACAGCCTTCCCAAAAAGAGAGTAGCTGTCATCGGCACTGGGTTGACAGGCGTATCTTCGGCAGCCCACTGTATCGGCCATGGCTTTGATGTCAAGCTCTTCGAAGCGAGACCGAAAGTTAAAGGTCTAGGTGGGATCTGGAGCGTGAGTTCACCAATGATCATTCAAGTACGAATCCGTCACTAAAGCTCAAATAGAGGGTCAATTCCACTTCTGCTCTTCAGATACATAGTATTATGTACCGTTTCCATCCGTCAGTGCACTACGATGCTGCTTATCCGACCCAAGAAGAGATACGGGACCAGATCATTGACCTCTGGAAGAGATATCAACTCGAGGATCGTACTGTGTTTGACAATCCGGTCAAGTCCGTGAAGCAGAACAAAGCCGGCAAATGGATAATAAACGACGACGAGGAGCAATGGGGCCTCTTCGATGGAGTCATTGCCTCTGTTGGAGTCTGCGGTGACCCCAAGATGCCCCCGCTGCCGGACCAGGAGAACTTCAAGGGCCAAATCTACCACTCATCGGAGTTGGACGGGAAGAATGTCAAAGGCAAAAAGGTGCTCATTATTGGCGGCGGAGCAAGTGCTATTGAAGCCCTGGAGTTTGCTGTCAAGTCTGGAGCTTCAGAGATTGATGTTCTATCACGCTCTGACAAATGGATTATCCCAAGAAACGTCCTAGTTCAGTCTCTGCTCGCACTCAACATATTCGGACAAGAGACATTCCTCTCTTGGATCCCGGAAAGACTTCTGCATAAATTCTTCTACCGCGACTTGCAGGATATCGCTCCATCTGGTGGATTGTACACGCAGACTCCCATGGCGAACAGTGAACTCTTCGAGCAAATCCGAGATGGCAAGGCTCGATGGCTGCGTGGTGATATCCTATCTCTCAAAGAAGACGGCGTTCTGTTCAGCTTCCGATCCAAGGGTGTCCCGAAAGGCGGCCCAGGCCGTGAGTCCGTTGTTCCAGGAGAGGTTATCATCATGGCAACTGGGTTCAAGCGTCCGTCACTGTCGTTCCTGCCAGAAGATGTGTTTGAGGAGCCATACGGTCCTCCTAGCTGGTATCTCCAAGTCTTCCCTCCAAAGTACCCGAGTCTTTGCGCCAACAACAGTACTTACGTCAACGCCATCGGTACTGTCGGAAACATGCACATCGGTATCTATACGCGGTTCCTGCTCATGTTCCTCGTCGACCCTCTTTCACGCCCTACTGAAGGGCGTATGAAGACGTGGATTGACTTCACCCGCTTGATGAAGAGCCTATCACCTACCGGAGCGTTCGACTTTTTCACCTACGCAGAGTTGGTCTATTGGTTCATATTTGTGATTATTGTCAACCCGTTCAGATGGAAGTGGGCGCCTTTCGTCCTGTTCGGCATTGGTCGGGGTGTGCCGGCCGAGGTGGTGAAGCAAGAAGAAGCGTTCCGTAATGAATTGAGGAAGCAGCACTCGAATTCTAATGAAAACAAGGCGTGAGTAGATGAGCTGCTTATGCGGCCACCTTGTTGAACTGCATAGATAGTAACGGCTTTCCCATGAAACACTCTTGTTGACCCGACCACGAGTCATTCAAGGCATTGACGAAGTTGTATGAAATACTCAATATAGACTAGCACATTCAGATCAATCAAATTCACACCTCAAGAAATAATCGTCGCTCTTACGAGACCTTCAGATCCGGGACATGGTTATTTAACGCATCGACAACCCCTTCTCTCGCTGCCCGAGAGTGCGAGTAATTGAAATACCCCCTGTCCTCCGCCCACAGAATCGGCCATAGGAGAAATACCCCAGCGATTGAGAACAAACTGGCGAAAGCATGCCACATAACCACAAGAAAATGGCCCCCGATCGGCATAACAAACTTGATAAACTCCGATGGCTGGTAAAAGTCTTCCTGCTTCTTGATGTAATATCTTTTGCCCTGTGCCACGGCTGCTCGTCCATCACCGGGGTCGGTCGTCAGATCCAGAACAGTCGTCAACGTCACTGGCGCAGAGTGAAAAGGAATAAGCCAGATTGAGAAGATCTGAAATATTGTCACGTAGAGCCTCAGGTTCTCTTTATCGTACGCTGTGTGGCTGTCAATCAGCGTCCCATTCTTCCCCACGAGTAGGCTTCTAAACGATCGGAGTGTCACATACCAACAGACCGAATATCGAGGTCTATATGTGGCGACATGATCTTATACCACTGGTATATCTTCGTGACCGCCCATCGACTCTCATTGTAGCTCCAGATGCGACAGAAAGGGTGCACGAATTCGGCAGAAGAGGTGAAGAACTGGTTGATGGTCTCTTCTTGGAGAGAGGGTGGAGTTTGAGTGAGAAGCCGGATGACTCTCGGGACTTCGGTGACTGTAGCAATAGTTAGCCGGACAGATTTTTTTTTTTTTTCAAAGAGCAGAATCGGTCGAGTTCTTGGGTTCCTGCGCTGGGAATGGAGATGATGGAGAGGATACTACTGTATGAAGGATAGTGGCTGCATTGACCGGATGCTTCGCCGATGGAAAGAAACGCAATGCTCAAAATAGGGGGCAAACCTGGATCTTCCATTTTGATCTATACTCTTCAGTTTAGAAGTTTGAGGGTAGTGTAGGCCAAACGCTGAGAGTTGGGAAGCTGTTAAATGGGGAGCATCCGAGATGATGTCATGATGGTCGATTTACACATGCAATTCAGGAACAGGATGTTCTGCTCCAACCTCCGACAATCCAAAATGACGGACACGCGCATAAACGGGGGTCATAATTTGATAGACCAAAACGTGTATTTTCTATCAACCGCGTACAAGTCGCCGGAGGAAAGCAAAGCGTTATGCAAACCTTAGGTATAATATATCCCGACAAAATCCTATACAGTCGTAAATGGGAAAACCAAATCTGGCCATCGGCGAAAACACTATTGCTTCTTCCACGAGTCGACCTTCTTCCGCCGCTTCTCGAAGATTTGTCCGACTCCAACTCCGTCACCACGTTGTCCGTCCTCCGTGAGTTTGCGCTTCCGGCTCCTTTCGAGGGCATTGCCACTTCCCTTCGCCCTCTGCGTAAGTCTCGTAATTCGGTCTGCGCCTTCAGTGAGACCTTTCCATTCCTCACCCCCGAAAGTGCCTTCACGCCGGCGGGATGCCGCTTTCTTGGCCTGTTCCTTCTTGCTTTCCTTTGCCAAACGAATAAAGTGGGTTTCTTCGTAACGGGTTCGCTCGGCCTCATTCTCCCTCTCCTTCCTTGTCTTCGTGTGTCTCCCTCCGGACACAATTGTGCTACCAATGCTGGGTTCGGCCATAGGGGCGGAGGACATCTCAGCACTGACAAACTCATCGATGACGTTGGACCGGCGCGTAGGTCTCTCCTTTCGCTCTTTACGTTCGGTTGTAGGCATCGCTGTCGGCATGATCTTCGGTGGTCGGTAGATTCCATCGCTTGTGGCTTTCCGGTCCGCCTTGTCCACCTTGGCTTCGGGGCCGATCTTCTTCGTAAACGCCGAAACGTTTGGTCGATATGCCATTTCATCAATATCACCGTCATCCTCACTTTCGTCCTCGTCCTCGCTGCTGCCTTTATCAGAGGCTGAACCATCCTCGCTCCCACTCTCCATTTCGTCCTTCCTGGTAGCCTTGGATGGCTGCGCTCCTTTCTCGGCTCTTTCCACTGCCTCCGCAGCTTTGATGACCTTATCCACTTGGTATTTTAATCTTCCTTCTAGGGGCCTGACACCACGGTCTAAGTATGTGCGCAATTCGATAAGTTTGTCCGTAACTTGTGTCCGAAGGGATTGGGTGGACTCGGAGTCTTCATTTTCCTCGCGCGCAGCATCTTTCGAAGGCAGCTCCCTCAGCTCGAGAAGCGATAGAAAGACGAGGTTCTGGAGATAAGAGAGGAGCAGATCGCACTTGGTGTCAAGCAGCGAGATGCCGTCCTGCGGTGGAAGAATCGAAACTTCGGAAGCGGTGTCACGCTTGCTGCTCGGCAACGATGCCCCAGTCGCGTTGAGAGATGTTGAGATTGTTCCAAATAGATCCGATATGTTTTGCAGCTCGGGCTGCTCCGGTTTCGAGGCTGCCATTGCCATTGTCGATTGGTATGCTGAGTCTGCAAATTCCCTGTCTTGCGACCGAACGACGATTCGGAGAAAAAAAAAATGGGTATCTTATCAGCACGTGATATCGAGCTAAATTGGGTCACGTGAATATATGCTGACTTGGAACTTGGCCTTTCGCCGAAGTGTCCGGTAGGCTGCTTTCATATCCATTACTCTAGCAATTCGATTGAACTCTCTTGCTATATTTCCTTGCTCCTCAAGCTAGTGGTGCCCTTATTAATCCCGCACCCTACTCATGAGACTCACAGTGGTGCGGCAACTGTAGACTGTATGTTGACCAAGCGCTATTGATCCCTCGCCAGGCCAAGCATGAAAATACCCGTTCAAAGCTAATCATGCCTTTTTAGTTTTCAGAACACAACAACCCGCCATGCGGCTTAACAGGCGGACCTCGTTCCTAATTAGCCTCCTTCTCACAGCGCCCACCTTATCCGCAGCTTTTTATCTGCCAGGTGTAGCACCCACCTCATATGATGATGGCCAACCCGTACCACTTTACGTGAATCACCTCACCCCCGGAATCGCACAGCAAGACGAACAGCTTCATTCCGTATTCTCCTACGATTACTACCATCCCGCGTTCCGATTTTGCGAGCCCGAAGGGGGTCCGAAAGATGTTCGAGAATCACTCGGTAGTATTCTGTTCGGAGATAGGATCCAGACATCACCCTTCGAATTGAAGATGGGCAAGAACGAAAGCTGCAAAGCGGCTTGCGGCGAGGTGATTTTCGATTCTCGGAGCGCCAAGTTCACGAACCGGAGGATAGCTCAGGGATATAATATCAATTGGCTTGTTGATGGGCTTCCTGCTGCTCAGCAAAACGGAGGAACCCAGCCCCAGGCGTACAGCCCAGGCTTTACGCTAGGTACGCTAGATGAGAGCGAGAAGCCAATTCTGCATAATCACTTCGATATCATTATTGACTACCATCCTGTGAACTTCGGTAACAAGGAGAAGTATCGAGTAATCGGTGTCCTCGTTCAGCCGGGTTCCCGGCGCGGCTCAAGACTCTCTGAGGATGGGACCGCCACATGTAATGAGGACGGCCCGATTTATTTGGATGAAGACTCTGACACAGCGGTGACATGGACCTATAGCGTCAGCTGGCGAGAGTCGTCTACCCCATGGGCAACTCGGTGGGACAAGTATCTGCAAGTTCAGTATCCGAAAATCCATTGGTTCTCCCTTGTCAATGCGGCCGTCTTTGTTGTCTTCCTCGTCGGTATGGTCAGCATGATTCTCGTTCGGGCTCTTAAGAAGGATATTGCTCGATACAACCGTTTGGATATGATCAACCTTGACGATCTGGATGGGACGTCCGCGGCAGTCGAAGACGGAATTCAAGAAGATTCGGGCTGGAAGCTGGTGCATGGGGATGTCTTCCGATGTCCGAAATCTCCGTTACTCCTAAGTGTCCTTGTCGGAAACGGAGCTCAGCTCTTCATGATGACTGGTGTCACTGTTGGTAGGTTTCCAACTCTTTGAAGCCTTCTTATCCGTGACTGACTCGGAATTAGTTTTCGCCATGTTTGGTCTCCTCTCCCCGGCTAACCGTGGTTTTCTCGCCACTGCGATCCTATTGATCTACACTCTATTTGGGTTTGTTGGAGGCTACGTGTCCGCCCGAATCTACAAGGCTTTTGGTGGTGAATCTTGGAAGCGCAACATCATTATGACCCCGCTCCTTGTCCCAGCTTTCATTTTCAGCGTATTCTTCCTGCTCAATCTTTTCGTTTGGGCAAAGGGTTCGAGTGGCGCAGTGCCGTTTGGGACAATGCTCGCTTTAGTATTGATCTGGTTCGTCATTAGCGTACCGCTCAGCGTGGCAGGTAGCTGGGTTGGCTTCAAGCAGCGGGTAAGCTAATTTCGTCCTCCCACCAAGTGAACACCTCACTAATTGTTCGATAGATCATTGAAGGACCAACGAAGGTCAACCAAATCCCACGCCAAATTCCGCCTATGAGCGGCAGCTTGAAGACAGTACCATCGCTTCTTTTGACTGGCATACTACCTTTTGGAGCTATCTTCGTTGAACTTTACTTCATTATGACATCGCTCTGGACCAACAAGATTTACTACATGTTCGGATTCCTATTTCTGTGCTATGGCCTGATGATTGTGACTACTGCGGCTACTACTGTTCTACTGGTCTACTTCTTACTTTGTGCGGAGAACTACAGGTGGCACTGGAGGGCATTCGCAGGAGCAGGAATGACGGGTGTATATGTCTTCCTGAATGCGCTGCTGTTCTGGGCAACTAGAGTGAGTTTCGGAGGGTTAATTGGAGCTGTGCTATACATGGGCTACTCCGCGTTAATCGGGTTTATTGTTTTCATTCTTACTGGTATGTTGTGAACCACGCCCCAATCCTAGACGTTTTCTGACCAACATATAGGTTCCATCGGCTTCTTCGCTAGCTGGGCTTTTGTGCAACGCATATATGGCTCCATCAAGGTCGACTAATTCGCGCCACTTTCCTTCATCGTCTTGTTGGCTTCTCTAAGTGTCCATTGATGGCACCGGCAGAAGTTTTTTTTTCTCAGCTTGAGAAGTCATGGCTATTTCATATAGGGTTTTTGAAGCGCCTTTTTTACGTGTTTTTTTTTTTTTGGATTGCTTTGCCGGTTCTAATTAGTGATCATGTTATTGTTCTGTATGCCATACCCTGTACATAGGTTGAGTAGGCCGGAGTTCCGATTCTACTTGAAGGGCCCAGACAAGGGATCTATCTGTACGATACTCACAACAAAATGGGCTTAGATCGAACGGTCTATTTTAACTTTAGAACTGTAAAATCTGCTAAGGCTGCAGCTCGCCAGGCGGGTGTTTCTGCAGACTCAAATTGTCGCTGAGGATGACGGAGCGCCTGAGACCGCCAAGGCTCCCGGTGGTCTGGAATCCTCAACTTCGGAAGCTTCAGCGATCTTGTTCCGTTGCCACACTCCGGGGACAACAATCGCTACTTACACTTCGATCACTGCTGTTGTACTTTATTCCAGCCATTTCATTGTGCTTCGCCTGCCTAGTTCCACTTGCAGCTCTCGATAGCTCTCCGTTCGCTCCCCAGATCCATACCCCTCCAACAGCCGGCTCATTATCAATCCGGCCTTCGCTACCCCGCGGCTCCCGCATATCTGTCGCCAACCCGACATTGTCGCATGACAGACCCTGAGCCTCAGTGAGCCCGGATCATCCTCGATCATATTTTCAAACCGCGCTTGGACTGGGTCTTTGATGATATAATTGAATATGGGAAAGTCGTAAGTAGTTGTTTTGCTCCTGCGATCCGCTCCGCTTCTCCTTCGCCCCATACGCTTCAAGAGCCGGAGCAAGAAGCTTCCAAGGACCGTGTGGGGAACATTTTGACTACCACTAGGATAGTCGAACTTTTTCTATATCTTTTGTGCTATCGTGCACTCTTGGACACTGACTAATTTTTTCTGTTTCTTCACTTAGACAGTCAAAGCTATCCCCCTCCCAGCTCGAGGAGCTCCAGAAGGCGACGCATTTTGACAAGAAGGAGCTCCAACAATGGTATAAGGGTGCGTGATGGCTCAGCGACATTGTAATTGCATTTGCGGACTTTCTTGCTGATGACCATATCTTATTAGGCTTTTTGAAGGACTGCCCATCCGGCACATTGACGAAGGAGGAATTCCAGAAGATCTATCGACAGTTCTTTCCATTCGGCGATCCATCGTCATTTGCAAACTATGTATTCCGGGTTTTCGACGCAGATAACAGTGGGATGATTGACTTCAAGGAATTTATTTGTGCGCTGTCGGTCACATCCCGCGGAAAGATGGAGGACAAGCTGGATTGGGCCTTCCAACTCTATGACATTGACGGCGATGGGAAAATCACATATGACGAGATGCTAGCTATTGTCGAGGCAATTTACAAGATGGTATGCCTGTCGGTGCTCTTCTTCGCGCTCTACGCGGTCCGCTGACATTACTCTACAGGTCGGCTCCATGGTGAAACTTCCGGAAGATGAGGATACGCCAGAGAAACGAGTCCGGAAAATCTTCCGCATGATGGATAAAGACGAGAACGGTAGCCTCGACATGGAAGAGTTCAAAGAGGGAAGTAAGCGTGACGAGACTATTGTTAGCGCTTTGTCGCTCTATGATGGGCTGGTATGATCCTTTCCATCATTTCTGCTCCTTTACTTCAGGCGGGCCATCTTTTGTCTTTCTTTCTCCGGCGAAATCGGCGCGCATATCTATGTTTCTTCTTCTTCCCCGTTGTCCTTTCTTGTCATGACATCTCTCATGTTTTTCTAAGATTCCCACTTCTCCGCCCAGTGCATATCAGCCAGATTCGGATTGGTACACATGATTGGGTGTCGATATCTTGATGTATGTACTAGTCTAGGCCTTACTCGTACTTTTGCATGAAGAAAAGAATAGGATCCCTTCGGCGGCTTGGTTCCGTCATATGAACACTACATGGGTTTTCCGGGGTTGGATTTGGGAATGGAAGACGCTGGAGGGATGAGATGAGGATCAGTCATACTACCGTCGCATGCGGGACAACGATCCAGCGCGATTGTGTGACCAGAAATCTTGCAGAGGGCCTGCAGGGGAAGAGCGGGCCTCATGTGCCAGTTTGTTTCCCCATTTTGGACTGCTCCCCGTCATGATCCCCTGCGTTTCCGGTATTTTCTTCTTTCGACTGTCTGACACCGTTGGATCCTTCAAAGGTTCAAGTGGTGGACGTAGATCGTCCGAGCGGCCAAGCCTGGATAGCGAGCGGATCCATCAGGCCATTGGCGAGTCATGCTTGTCAGAGTTGGGGAGCAGGCTGCAGAAGAGAGATTCTGCAGTCGCAGCTCTTAGCTGCCGGGATCTCCCTGGCGTACCTACTTGTCGGGACATCACACATGGCATCATTTTTGGAATTCGCAGGCACGCACCGCAACTAGTCCGATGATAAATCGGCGATCAGCACAAACTCAGATGGAGAGGGCAGGACGACGAGTGGACTGCGCAGAAGAGGCCATTCACAGTCCGGTCGGAATGGTCCCCGATCGCCGTGAGTCGCTCTTCTGGACTGCGCTACAGTCTCCACCGCTACCTCGCCTCCCTGGGTCTCTGCTCGTCTTATCTTCCCCAGAACTTCCTCTTTCCCTCTTTCTTCACGCCGGACCCCATTCCCCAGCTCTTTCTCTCCGGGAAGTGCGCCTCGATGTTGCTGCTCCCGAAGACCCCTGATCCGGCTGTGTTGCTCATTCCAGTCTGTGGCCAGCATGGTCGGAGCTTCTCGTGGCTGCCAGCCCTGTGTTGACGCTCACCTTCAGGTTCGTATTGCTCTCTGCTTCCCGCCTGGTCTGCCCGATGAATGCAGAAAAAAAAAACACTTGGTGTCGCTGTCGAGCAGTCGAGGGGATGCGGTTGGTGATAAGCGTGCTGTGCGACCGCTCCGCACCCTTGCTGCTTCCCCGCCTCTGCAAGACGCCTCCGGCGCTTGTCCGACCGCGGATACTATTGTTTTCTTTGTTTCCTTGAAGATCCTCTTCCAAATCCAAATTCCTCCTCCTGCTCCCAATCAGACATCGATATGCAGCGGAGTGGAGCCTGCTTTGTCCATTGTTCATCCATGCCCTGGTTCTAACCACCAATCTAGTGTAATGGTAGGTCGCCCTGCTCCCGATGCCGGGTCCTGAATATTACTTGCGCGAGCGGTCGCCGGGTCTTCCAATTTCGAGACGAAGCTCCTGCACTGCGCCAGCGCTATCGCACAACACCGTCGCCCTCCCCCTCAAAGTCTCCGTCCCCTACCGACCCGCCAGAACAGCCCCTCCCATCGCCTCAACCCGGTGAACAGATCGAACTCGCCTCGCGCCCATCACCTCGAGCCGAGCATAAGATGGTTTCACTCAGCATGGACGAATATGTGAGCCCGTCGTTAAGCACCAAAGCCATATCTTCCCAGCAGACTCAGATCTTCACGAATTACGTCCTTGCTTCCTTCCCCTGTTTTTTCCGTTGTACGGAAACACGTGTTCCCGTTAACTGGGTCGAGTATGTCGACCGAAGGCGAGGTTCCATGAACTCTTGCTTTGACTGGGCTGTACGAGCATGCACAGCTGCATACCTGGGGTTCCTACATGACGATTCGCGGTACCTGCTTGCTTCACAGGAATTATACAATCGGGC
The DNA here is from genome assembly GCA_025688815.1 of Aspergillus carlsbadensis. Taxonomy (NCBI): domain Eukaryota; kingdom Fungi; phylum Ascomycota; class Eurotiomycetes; order Eurotiales; family Aspergillaceae; genus Aspergillus; species Aspergillus carlsbadensis. Next base: position 20,505 of record MU628293.1, read on the forward strand.
TCTTCGTGGTCTCGCACACCTTGTAGCCAATGAAGCTACTGCAAAGTCGGACGAAGCATTGGCCTCGGCAATTACATTAGCAGTCTTTGAGAAACACAATTGCAGCAGTCCAGACGCATGGTTGCGCCATGCATCTGGTATTCGAACGCTTATGAAACTTCGGGGCCCCAAGGCGCATCTTCAGGGATTCGGACGAGCCATGTACATTGTGTATCGGAATTTCCTCATCAGCGCAGCTCTGGTCGAAAGTGAGGCATGTTTTTTGGAAGAGCCCGAGTGGCGAGAGCTCAACGAGCAAATAGCTGCAGACAATGCAAAATTACCGACCTCCTCACTTTACACTGATGTGGTAGAGCGAGGATTTCTCGAGGTGTTGAAGCTTCCTGGCTATGTGAAACGGACGAGGGAACTACAAACGCAATCCCCAAAGGAAAGAGCCGAAGCTCAGCCGACCATCCTTCAAAACGTTCACGCAACTCGTGCTGCACTTCGGGGAATATACACGGAATTCGGCGTTGCAATATCAATGCTTCGCTCTGGGCAAGATGATGACGACACTTTCGTCGGCCCGGTACCCCATTTCTTCTTCGAAGGCTACTCCTCCCTCTTCGCGCGCGGCCTTCGCTTAGCCCTATTGATTCTCAACTACTTAATTGTCATCATGGACCCAAAACAACGTATAACAATCGACTCCGATAATTTCATGCTCCTGAACGATATGTCTCGAAACCAACACCTACCACACCCAAATTTCAAATTCAAACTTCCCCTAACGCCCCCGAAATCACCTGGCCGCCCAAGCATCGTTGTCCAATCCTTGATCACCGCGGAAAACAGACAACCGCCCACAACCGACTGGATGGACCGCATCATTACGACAATGGGACTCGAAGCAGTCCACGTCTGTTTGGTTGGGTGACGATCGAGCAGTGTATACTTTCCGCATGGTTTATGCATTTTGATCACCGGAGTTCGCTGCTTGTAGCATTTTGATTTACGAATTCCCTTCCTGTCTCTACCTTTCTCTCTAGAATCTAGGTAATGATGCCTCCCTCATTTCTGATCCCTTACAGCCTGTTCCGCTTTCGTGTACCTAGTTTTCTTCCTTCTTGATTTGATACCCATGTATGGAGTGATGACGGTGTTATCGATTTTCTCGGTTGGCTGGTTTGTGTTGAGGGCCGGCCAGGGCTGAAAAATATATTTCCAGCACTGATGTACAAGCTAGACTTATCTATACTTCACCTTTTGAGAATGAACATATTGTATCGCTATATTCTGTTGACTGCCTTGCCTCTACAAATAACACCCCCGTCAATCGGTATATAGCATCGGAAACTACAACTTCTCTTCTTGGCAATTGCGAATTGGGCTGCATTGATTCTCCTAGGCTTCATGTACAAGGATGGGTATCTGGTGGAGCCTATTCCTCCTATAGAACTCCTAAAGTACAAGAAGTAAATAACTCCAAGGCCCTGATTTAACCAAGGGATCCCAGACAAGCACAATGGTGAGGAAAGGTAGTACGTATCAGCTGGCTGAGAGTCGAACTATGCCCAAGGGCGAAACACATGGGGATTCTAGGAAAAAAGAAACGATTCGTGGCCCGACACCTCTAGCAAGCACCATGGCTCAATAATGACACGCAAAAGAAGAGAAGAAAGACATCAATGACATTTCCATCAGGAGAAAGAGGTATGGTACGGTATGGTATGGTGTATCTGATCTCTAAATATCTGCAGGAAAAGGAAAGGGAGAAGACGGAGACGAAGAGGGATAAAAGAGCCAGCAAAACAGGAAGATTTGTGGATCATCGTCTATCGAAAAACCAGCTTGTGCGCTTGTTGCCGGTGTCCTGGGCCTGGACAGTTGCGACGGGCTCGTTCCCCCCTCCCCCGCCACGGAGGGGCTTTGCGATGCGCGAACCCACGAAGCTGAAACCACTGTTACTGTCTGGGAGGCCTTTTGTTGAGCCTTGCTTGGCGGCTTCGAGGCGTTCTTTGACGGCTGTGAGTTGGGCTTCGAAACTGTTGCAAGAACTAAATTAGTATACTTATGGCAGATTGAGCGTGGGTACGTACCGATGATTGGCTTGGGTAAGTTTCTCCTGGCTCTCCTGGAGCAAGGCTTCCAAGCTTGCGATGCGCTCGTTCCTGGCGATGAGCTTACGCTCCGCGATAGCGACTTCCTTCTTCAGGCTGCTGTTTTGCTCGACGAGCTGCCTTTGGACGTGAGTGAGTTGCTCGAGATTGCGTTCCAAGAAGGCCATCTTCTTTTGCTGAGCGCGATTGTTCGACGAGCGGAGCACGTTGTTGTACTGCTCTCGAGCGTCGTCTAAGGAGATCTCAAGCTCCACCACCCGCTCACAGCGGTTCTGCAAGTCACGCATCAAGGACTTTTTCATCGCGTCAAACTCGGCGATCTGCTGCTGCAGACTCTTACTGGCAGCCCCGTTGGTCGGGCCTCGGGACTGTGAATCTGCAAGGGATTGACGTAGCTTCGTGAGCTCTTCGTCCTTGCGTACAAGCTCCTGCTGTAGCTCCGAGGCTGCTTCGAGTTCGGCCTCTTTCCTGGTGCTGTACACCTTGTCTAGTCGTTCCTTGATTTCATCAAGATCTCCCTCTCCCAAAGTCCGTGCTAGAAGACTCTCATAGTCCTGCTCGAGGTTAGCCAGCTTCTGCTCGAGTTCCACCCTGCGGCTGTCCTGCAGCACGTTCAATTCGCTCCGGTCATTCATTGTGAGCTCCGCCTGTCGAATGAAGCCTTGCGTCTCCAGTAGGCTGGCCCGAAGGTCTAGAATGTCGTCTGGAGCGACGCTCTCGCCAGCTTCGCTGACCTGGTGTAACGAATCAATGCGCTGGATAATATCCTGAAGCTTCCGTTCGTTATCGGAAAAGACTTCACCACCGAGATCGAAACCGGCCATCATCTTAGCCATTTTCTCGGCCTTCTTCTTCTCCTTCTCATCGAGCGCTGCACTTGTTTCCTTCGCTTTCATCCTAACGTCCAGAAGCTGCTGCTTAACCTCGTCTAGCTCCGTCGTTAACTCCGAGTTGGCTTCCCGCAGGCTGTCCATAGTGATAGCAGCTTCCTTGCTCTCGTACGACACCTTCTCCAGCTGCATTCGTAGCTCATTGACTTCGGTATTAAGCTTATCGTTGTCCTTTCCTGATCTTGCCGAGTTCTCCTTTAGGCTTCTGAGCTCCTCCCTCGCCTCTCGCAGACCCCTTTCAACGTTCGCGATGTGGGATTCTTTCTCTGCAAGCTGGTCCTGAAATTCGTTTTCGCGTCGAAGGAATTCTTCACGTTCATCTTTTTCAAGAACAATGCTGGGCGTGCTAGAGCGGTCGCCGAGGCGGGAGTCTGGTCGGGGCGTCTCTGACCTCGAGACGTCTTGTAGGCGAGAAGGAGTACCCGGTCGCGGACCACGGGCCTCAGCCTTAGCAGCACCAACAGAATCGGAACTCCTGGACGTCCACTTGTCCTTGGGGACTGTGTCGCCGCTTCGCCATACAGTGACCTCGGTTTCTAGTGCTGATATATAAGTCTCAAAGTTCGTCACTTGGCTCTGGGCCTTGCGCAGCAATTGCTTCAGTTCCGCGGGACTTAGTTCGGCATTGACCTTTGCCTTGTTCTTGATGGCCTTGGCTCGTACACCGAATCGCAAAGTCGAAACCGTTTCCGCATCGTTATAACTGCTGGGCGAGCAGTTGATAATCAGTGTTGTTCTGGAGTTACCCCCCAAACTCTCCTGTAATATTCGAGTAAGTTTAGAATCACGGTACGGGATGTGGGTTGATTTCCCGTCTGTGAGTGCATTGATGACCATTCCGAGAGCACTCAAACTCTTGTTAATCTTCTTCGCCTCCTCCAGAGTCTGGCCACTAGCCCCAGTCTTGCCAACTTTCTCACTACCTGCCAAGTCCACCAAGAAGAGCTGTCCACTCTTCGCGGAACCTGTTTCTAGGTTCTTTTGGGTAACGGTGATGACAAATATGGAGTGTGACCGGGATGATTCCTGGTTCATGTTGGTGGCCGCAACTGCTCTTGCGGCTCCTCCACGTCGCATTACCTCATACACTTCTTGCACGCTTGAAACGTACACCTCAAGTAGACCCTTCACGTAGACACCTCTCGACTTCTCCTCGTGAACGGGAAGGTTATCGTTAAGCGGCACCAGGAGATCTCGAATGCGCTCCATATAGATTTCCATATAACTAACCCGGACGGTATATTCAATGTTGCTCGGGCTCGTGAGGATGCTGGCGAATATCTGCTCGACTATACGTGGAATTATACCCTTGCCCACTTCGTCGTCGATATCCGAACCCATCATGGTAAATGACTTTCCGGCACCGGTTTGACCGTACGCGAAAACTGTTCCGTTGTACCCATTTAGAATGTCGTCGACAGTCGGTGCGATCGAGAAGCTGAATATATCGGTCTGCTTCGAGTCCATGGGAAAGACGCGGTCGAACGTAAACGAGCCGGACGCTTCTCTCGACTAACATATACTTAGTATCGCCATAGGTCTCACGGTACACTAGCACCTCTAAGAGCTAACTGCACTCACGTTGATAGAACATGTCTGCTCATTCTCGAAATCAACAATCGGCTGCCCTCCAGACCCCAACTCAACCTTGTTTTGAGGCCGAAACCTCGCAACCACTGTAAGTCTATTAGATCCGAGCGATTGCAGTATACGAGGTACGTGGGAAGTAGGAATGCGCACCCTTGATGGTGTTGGAGGGGTTGGAGCTAGATGACCTGTTATTTTATTGATCTATCAGTTCTTTATCCGATGCGGTGAGGGGCCGAGCAAAGCTTACGCCATATTTTCGAGCGGGCCCGGACTCAAGAAGCGCGAGGGAAGAGACGAAGGGACATGCGACGCCCCAACGAGAGGGGGCAAAGTGGTGACTTTGTTCAGACCAACAGGAGGCGGAGGGACGAGCTGTTTGGGGACCAGATTGGTGGGCGGCGTTGTTTGGGTCAGGGGTCCACGTGCCGACCGAACAATAGAAGATGCGGGCGGGGAGGGAACGGGTGAAGAAGGGGAGGCGCTGCAGAGGGAAGAAGAGGCCGACGATGCCCGAATGAGTATGGATGAATGCTGAACTCGGTTCAGGACTTCTTGGGCGGAGAGGCCACGGGCGCGGAGAAGAGGTGGTTGTGTTTCCGACCTCGCGTTTCAACACCGGCCGTTAGAGTCATGCTTGGCGCCCTCCACCCACTCGAATACACTACGCAATTTGGAATGCAGACCTTCGCCCACGGCCATGCAGGACATGTTCTTCATATGAAACAAAGAAGGATTGTGTCATTTATGACGTATGAGCAAAAAGTTGGGTTTTACGTTATGTAGAGAGCTAAACAGAGTGATGCAGCTATACACAAAAAAAAAGCTTAAGAACATTCATTTCCAGGCGCCATAAACCCCGCGCTGTGCATATCATCAAGAGTGCGAAACCTCCTTCGCCTGAGGAAGCATCGGAATACTCGGCCGTGGGTATCATTGAGTATTCGCGGTAGCTTCCGCTGGGCTTTCGAAGGAACTCACGCCATTGTTTCATCAAATATTCGTGGTTCAAAACATTCTTCGTCCTGCTTGACCTAGTCCTCCCAGCTCTTCTCTACGGTCTCACGCACGCGCTTGACGTACTCCTTGCGATTGTCTTTGTAGAGGGTCGAGGCCTCCACGTTCGCCGGCGAAGATGTGTTCGGGTCGTTGAGTAGACTGTAAGCGGCAAAAATCTCGTTAGATCGTCCTCCTGGTCGTAGAGAGACATAGAGCGACTGACCTTTGAATGCTGGTAAGGATCGCTGCCACGTCATAAGTTGGGCTCCAGCGGTTCTGCAGAATATCAAGACAAAGCTCTCCTGTACCATACACGTTTGGGTGAAACATTTGGCTGATAAATTTGACGCCTGGTGGTTTGTTCGGGTATTGTTCTTCGAAATGCATGACGAGCCGGAAGGTTCCATCCTCGAACGGAGTATCAGCGGGGCCGATGATGACGGCGTTCCTAATAGAAGGCGTAAGTAAAAAAAAAAGACTCGGAAGCCAGCGATTCTGAAGCTTACCATGTCATCACGTTATCGGCTACCGGAGATGCTGAGACGCCCGCTGGAGGGTCGGTTTGCATGCGCTAATAGAGCCGCAGATCAGCCAACTGAGACCAAAGCCGCGTCGAGGAAGGGTTCAACAATGGTGCACGAGGATATCAAAGGTGGAAACCAAGATCCAAGCTGGCAAGTTCGCCATAAAGGCGATATGAAATGCTTACCTTGAAGTCGCGCATGAGACGGCGGCGTGCGGAGGTAGACATCGTGGCGGGGTCGAAGATGGACGGATAATATGACAATCGAGCAGTGAAAATGCGCAAACCAGGTAGTGGTAAGCGGTTCAGGAGGTTGTCAATTTGACTAAGTTATGGGCGGAAGAAGAGTGGAAAGGTGAGGAGTTGGGAAATCGAGAGAGAAGAGGAGCACGAGAGTCGGTCTGATAGCACGACTGGGGCGGGAGAGGAGCGGTCTTTTTTGGGCCGATATCGAAAGAGTGGCTCCGCTGCAAGCGCCGGGGCCAACAGCCGTTGCTTCTTTTGTCTTTCTGCAGGATTGTCCCGGATGAACCCGCTGGATGGAGAAATTTGCGGTTTAGAGAAGTATTCCTTCACGTGATGTCCGTGCATCTAAACCCAAAACAGGAGTCATGCTGCCAATGCATGGTCTGAGGTTCCATTGGCACCACAACACATTCTTGCCAGGCTCTTCTTGACCAGAGAATCAATAGCCTGCTTGCTATTGCCGCAGAGCTACGTAGGCTCTGCAAGAGCCCTCAACTCCTTCCCGCAACAGAAATGCTTGAACCCCTTGAATTGCAAGTGTTTCCGTCCTCTTACAACTGTATATCATGGTCTGAGGATGGCGAAATCGCGGTGGCGACAGGGGAATATGTGCAGGTACTGGTACGTACTTGCCCCTGACAAACAATGGTAGGAATTACCTGACTTGACGTTGGCAGACCCCAAAACCACCCTCTGGACGGGAAGCAAATGGCGCCTCGCCTCACTTTCTGGCCTCTGATTGGCATCGGACTCGGTTCCGGGCCAATGTTTTCATGATCAACGAGTGGCCTATTATGTATCCGCAACCGCGAGATCAGTTTTCGGTCGGAGTAGAGCAGTCAATGAGTACCGTGGTGTCCGTCTCATGGTCACCTCCAGGACTAGTCAAGCACAGACGCAGCGTATTGGCTGTTCTCACAACCAACCAAATTCTGTCGATTTATGCATACGCTGGTACTGCCGGAAAATGGACGCGGATAGCCATTGTCAACAAGGCGTTGGAATCCTATTTTGAGGAAAATGGTGACGCTAACACGCCTAAAACACGAAAGACTAGCATACGATCGTTTACGTGGACACCACCTCTGACTATACCAGCTCAAGGCCAGCCGCACCCAGGCCCCGAAAGTCGATGGGGCGTCCCGTTCCTCGCAGTTACTACTGATGCCAACGACGTGGCTTTCGTGCAGCTCCACACTTCCAGTGGCCAGCAAGCCTCTTCAGATATACTGCACTGTGAGTTGGTCTCTGTCGTGTCTTTACACAATGCGGTAAGTTGCGATCGGAAGATTCAACCCGCCTCACTCTTTGCTTCCGCCCTCCGGTCTGAAATCAAGATTCTGTCTCTGGCAAGTGGGCCTTGGCTCCAACAAGCACACCAAAGTGCGGGAAACGGCGCGAGTACGTGGTCAGCGGACCTCAATGTAGCTGGTATTCAAGGACCGAAGCTTAGGGTTGTCAAATTGAGCGTTGGCATAGAACTCCAGAAGGCTGGTTCGGGAAACGATATGCCTTATAAATTATCATTCCATGCCGAAGAGAATAACGCAGTGCTCTTTGACCACACTGACGAGCTTCAACTCACTGGCCCGGTCGAGTATATACATGAGGTAAGTCAATAAGCCCAAGTCACCGACAACTTGATGGTTTTGCTAATAGGCTATTCTAGATTAGAACAGGGAGGATATCAATTGCCGTGGGTGCAGTGGCTGCCTTGGTAACAGTGAACTTATCCAAGGATCTATATAGAGGACATGCAGCAGATGGTGGTATGAATGCGTATATTTTTCCATTGTCTGTCGATAGCACGGATCCTACAGGCTACGAAAGAATAGGTGGTAGGTTTATCCAAGGATCTCACGAACCCCCTGTTTACATTTCATAGGAATGACAGTTGCTATTCATCCTGAATTCAAGACACCAGTACTTCATTTGGGCACTATCGAGGGCCACGGGGCAATCAAGGCGTTTGTGTATGGCGAAGAAGCTGACGAACCCTCTCGAGCTCCATGGAAAAATCAGATAGAAGACATCAGAGAGCGATTTGACATTGATCGTGATCTTGGAGGGTTGGCAGTTTCCAGGATTCGGGGCCTTGCATCAGTTCAAGGAATCGTTGCGACGGCCATAACACTACATCCCGGGGACATGGTTGAGTATCGTTCAAGCGTGGAAGACCGACTGATAATATTGTTTTCCACTTCAGACGGGCAATCCACGCTACCCGAGTACGTGCCTTTTCTCCGCGGGAGCCTAAGATCCCCGCCGGAATTTCTGACGGAATGTCGGGACATTGTTCTGCGCTACATACTTCGCTCTGGAAATGACGCTAAGCAGGCGCTATCCCCGAAGGTCCGCTACGCAGCAGCTTGCTGTGCAATTGTACAGTCCCAATGTTTGGAGCTACTTTCGAATGCCCGTGAAGTTCTAGAGAGTCTCGCATCGAATCACGGGGTTGACCTGACGGATGAAATTGCAAAGTGCTCGCAGCCTGGGAGTTTCATCGATGCTAAGCCCGCAGAGTTACTAGACGCTGCCAACGATAATGTCTTCGAGAGATGTGAGATTTGTAGTTCCGGTATTGGTTGGGACTCGGCTCAAGAAGCGCAATGTGCGAGTGGCCATGTTTTCGGTATGTCCATCTTAGGTTGCCGGCAGACAAATCACGACGTTGCTAATAAACTGAACAGTCCGATGCAACCTGACAGCCCTGGCGATCCAAGAACCTGGTATCTCTAAGTTCTGCTCCAGGTGTGATAGCGAATATCTTGATGAGGACCTTGTTGGCGCCACATCAGAGAGAGAACTTCAGCGGAGCTGTAAGACCTTGTCAGGCATATTCGACACTTGCATTTTCTGCAATGGGAAATTTCGCCCCTAGCCCAAGCCTGGGTGTCGTGAAAAGTTTCCAAGGCTCTCTTCACTTCCAGCTTTTCAATCACATCACACCAACGTTCATATCAGCCCAAACAGCTTCCCAGCCTTCGGAGCCCATTCGTCGTCCCAGCGATACGAACTCGCGTCTCGTGCGCCCGCACGGAGTCTTTCCAGTTTGTCTGTGTTTCCAAGAAGGTCGATAAGCTGCTCTACCAGTTCATCGGAGCTTCCAAATCCCTTTCCGTTGACACCGTCAGTGACCAATTCTGACCATGCTTCAAACCTGCTCCAACCAACCACGGGCAGCCCAGACCCGAACATGTCCACTACCTTCATTGGTAGATCCACGCCGCTGCTACTGGTGTGCAGGCTGACCCCTAGCGAGGCGGATGCGAGCAACCGTGCGTAGTCACCCGTACTCAACCAAGCGGTACATATGGTGACTTTGCGGAGTTTTCCGTCCTTTTGTAGCTTAGATATTCGTTCCATATACATCTCACGCTGTGGCCCTTTGCCGGTTATGATTGCAAGAAGGTGCGGCAAATGTGGCTTAGATGTGTTTGATATTTCGGAATACCGACACAGAGCATCGATCAAGAGCGAAAAGTCCTCGTCTGGGGTCCAAGACGTTGAGCTCACGATGACCTTGAGTTTATTCTCTTGCATCAAACCGCGAACTGGGGTTGTTTCGGGTAGTGATAGGAGAAAATCGAGACGTTCTTGCTCCTCCATCATCGGTCGAAAGTGGCTTGCCGGTCGATCGTGCAAAGGCACAATGGGTGACTGGAGTCTAAATTCGTTCTTCAAGAATGACGCCATCGCTTGGGTCACACATAAGTGGGCGACGGCAGACCTGCACAGAACTCTCTCGTACCACCGGGAGACTTTCACCAACGGATGGCTGTCCCCAAGCTTCAGAGCCAAAATGGTGTATCCGAAATTATGCCAATCGATGACTAGCTTGGTTTGGCGGAAGAAACATACGAGCGACGCGATCGCTAATGTCGGGATGGAAGGAGGGTTCTGTACGATGCTCGGTCAGGTCATGGCAACTGGCATAGCCGGGTAGGGAATGACCAACCTGGACAAGAAGCCATTTGGCCGGCTTTGTACGGTAGGCCAAAATCCACCACAGAGAAACGACCTGGAAGAGAACCTTCAATGGACCAAAGACTAGGAAAAGAAACCTGTTGCTCGTTTGTAGCGAGGAGGGATGCGAAGGGAGAGGAACAATCGAAACATTAGGGTTGGAAGAGATATCAGGATGGACCTCCGAATCTACAGCACCATACATTAGCTTGTTCGCGAAGAGAAGCAGAAAAGCACTGGTTACCATGATAGCCGATGAGGTCCACCTCACCACCTCCCTGGGCGATACTCAAAGCGTGGTACTGCATGCGAGGGCTGCGACCGATATCCCCTAAAACCAGGACCTGCACGGCAGTTTTGGGCTCACCGGCGGATTTACTATTTTTTCGCGTCGGTTCATATTGCGATGGAAGCATGAATATAAACAAAGTCACCGCCGTGGAAATGTAAAAGGTGGCCTCGATAACCGTTTCAATCATTTTGAGAGGACAACGGAAGCTGGACACGAACAATGAGGAGAGAACTACTGAGCATTGTATGCGACAAAGAATGGATGAATCATGAAGAAGGCCTCGAGGTATCGAGAATCTCTCAAGCCGCGCGCTGTTTCTGGGAAGTTGAGCTTCAAACCGTTCTCCGCAATGGTGCGGAGGACACGCGGGATGGGAGATTGCTTTTGCCTGGCGATTAAGGCAGAAAACGCGATAACGAGGCCATGATCACGTGGGGCTGCTGTTATCGCCGCGAGATCGAATCTCCAGACACGAACGAGCGCGACCCCAGCACTCCTCCACGCAATCGCAAAACGCACGGCTTCAGTGGCTCGCTAACTGACTCGACATCGTCGCTTTCTTTCAAGACGCTATGTTATCCTGCTTGCGCCAATCGCCTGGCTAGTCAACGTCCTTGACTACCTGAATTTCCGTCGCCCCCCGTTCTTGGCCGCTCTGCCTGTCAAACTACCTGTCCTCCTTTCCACATACCGCCCCGCTTGACTGTGCAATTACCTGCGAGACCGCTGTCGCACTTCGCGCACGCCCGTATACAATGCTGGCTGGCAATTCCATGTCCTCTACGGAAGCAATTCCCTCCCTGTCGCATGGACATGGTCTTGGCCATTCCAGAGGCCGAGGCCACTCCCGGCGCTCGACACCTATCTCCCAGCCAATTCCAATCTCCTCTTACGCATTGCCCCCCGCCCAGCAACATTCGTCGCAGCCATCTACGGATATAAAGGGTCTTAATGGTCATGCTGACGACTCTAAACACGGAGGTCACCATCATTCGCATTCGCATGCCTCCGATCATCATGATCACTTTGAACCGCCAGCTATTGCCCATCAACATGAACCTAAGGCGCTCGGAATACGTGGGGAAACTGCCCCTGAGACGCAGTAAGTATTGAATCGGTTACATGCTGCTAGTTCTAACACTTCTTAGTGGTGAGGTAGTTGCGGGTCTCCTGATCGCCCTGCCGTGGATAGCTTTGACCTGGTATTGCCAGCACTATGCACAATGGTTGCCCTCCGAACTTGATCCAACTGTGTCCATTGGCAATCTGGATCGCATAAATTCGCGAGCGTCTAGCCTCACCGCTGCGACATTAATCATTCAAGGATGCATTGCTTGGATCAGCCATGGCCAGCAGGTTGGTAGTGATTCGGCAATGAAGATGCCCAAACCAGATCTAGCCTTCGCAAACACTATGGTCAGTCAAGTACTTGCTGTTGGCTTACCGATATATGCGGCATTGAATATGGGTGGCTTTCTTGTCGCCTTTGCTCTGGCCCTGGCCGTGGGCTCAGGGCTACCCACTGTTCTCCGAGGTCATACTACCAGCAGTATTAAGGTGAAACTCAGTCAGAAATACCTGACTGTCGGCCTTCTCCTAGCCGCCATGCTACTGAGCTTTTTTGGAATGAATGCACAGTGGGTTGACACCCCTCTTCTTGGATATGTAGCCTTGATGGCTTCAATATTCGTCCTCCGCCCTCCTTTCGCATCAACATCCCATTCGAACTCCGTATCAGGGCATGGCCTTGGAATCTCCGTCACTAAGCGCCCCAATGGCTCCTCGCAGACGCTATCAGATTCAGATGTGAAACCTCAACACGCGGTGATTTCAGCTCTATCGGGCCTGCTCTTAGGGTGCCTCACAATCCTTGTGACGCGGAGCTTTTCCTTTGGTCTTTCTGATGCTTTATATCTGGTGACAACCGCAGGATCTTTTGCCATATGTTTAACATATCTGGAACTATCTGACGTTCGGTCATACCGCAAGTTTGGTGTTGCTGTTGCGACAGGGAGCGCCGCCCTATTCTGCTCGCCCCCTGTCAGTTTCGACATATACACGGTCTATATTACTCGAGCTGTCCTAAGCGCAGCCTCTTTTTTCGCCTCTAGATTTGACGATAGACGTGACGGGCATGGACACCACCATCATCACAGCCACTCAAAAGTCGAGTCTTCCCGGGCAACAAAGCTCATTCTCCGCTACAGTGAGCCGTATCCACTATTGTACAGCATACTCAAGGAGCGTGACTCACGGCGCATATTTTACTTCATGAGGTATACTCAAGTCTACCAATATACCCTTTATACCTTGCTAACCACTCTAAGTCTTAATTTCGGTTTCATGCTTGTTCAGCTCTCTTATGGCTTCGCGACAGGGTCCTTGGGGTTGTTGAGTGACAGTATTCACATGTTTTTCGACTGCCTTGCGCTCGTGGTTGGGCTCTGTGCTGCTGTCATGAGCAAATGGCCTCCGAGCACAAGGTTTCCTTATGGGTATGGTAAGGTAGATACGCTGTCAGGATTTGCAAACGGGATATTTCTCATGTAAGAACTTCATAATCTCAACTCATTACTCTACCTCTAACTATACACAGGATAATCAGCGTTGAGATCATATACGAAGCAGTGGAGAGGCTTTCCTCTGGTAGCCAGATGCATCGACTCGGAGAACTTCTCGCCGTCAGCGTAGCAGGTCTGCTGGTCAATCTCGTCGGGATTATGGCCTTTGACCACGGCCATGCACATGGACATGACCACGGGCACGGCCACTCTCACGGTAATGAGAACATGCACGGGATCTTCCTACACATCCTCGCGGATACACTAGGTTCGGTTGCCGTTGTAATCTCGACCATCCTCGTTCATTATTCAGGCTGGTCAGGCTACGACCCAATCGCGTCCTGTATGATTGCAATTCTGATATTCGCCTCGGCCGTGCCCCTTGTCAGTAGCACCGCCAAATCCCTGCTCCTCACCCTACCAGCTGATGTCGAGTACAACGTCCGTGAAACTCTATCCGGGGTTAGTGCTCTGCGGGGTGTCGTTGGGTACACTGTTCCCAAATTCTGGCTGGACGATACGGAGTCAAAATCAGCGGGCCATGGACACCATGGTCATGACCATGGCCACGATCACACGCATAGCCACAGCCACACTCATAAACATGATCATGACCATTGCCACGAACACACCCACGATCATGGCCACGACCATGACCATAACACCCATACTCATGCTCACAGCCACGGACACAATCACAATCACAACAACCACGCTCATGACCATGACCATGACCATGACCATGACCACGACCACGACCACGACCATGAGCACGAGAAGCATATCCCTCCAGTCCTTGGTGTAATTCACGTCACAGCCTCCCGATCGGCTGATCTAGAAGATGTCCGACAACGAACCGTTGACTACCTCCGCGAAAAAGGAATGGACATACTCGTGCAGGTTGAACGCGAAGGAGAGGGACGCTGTTGGTGCAGCTCCAGCGGGAACAAGGCTTCCTAACATTACTAGGAAAGTGAATAGATTTCGTACATTTTTTTTGCTTGGTCAACTTCCATCTCGCAGCTTGTACCTATGTCCCTTGCGAGATAGGTTGGTTTTGTGCATATTCGGGTACTGTATGTAGCTCTTTTCAATAATAGATGCACTTTTACGTGCCTCTCGGATGCATTCCAACAAGAAAGTAAAGCCTGATTATCACATGTAATGCCAGACCCAGCTCAAGTATAGAAAGAAGCCGATATGAAGTGTTTGAATGCAATATACTTGTGCCACCTTTTTAAACTCTACATGTAGCACGAGCACCAGTCGACGGATAGTTTCGAGGGTTTTCTGACCGGATATTTATTCGGAAACTGAGCATGGTACTAGGCTGTGCGGATCGGGGTGAACATGATTCTGAATGAGGGGGGGCAGAAGGTGGGGTGTTGGTAAAGAGAAAGGTTGCCCAAAGTCTTCAATAAATATCTCGTTGGAGAGAGCCTCGAAACTGTTTTGCCCTTCCGCAGCCTTAATCATGATGTCTCATGTTTTCGGCCTGATGATAAACAATACGCGTTTTGTGGTGCATTCCATTCCATAATATTCACTAGGGCAGCGAGCTGATGAAAGGACGCTTGGGCCCTCGGTCAGTCGAGGCCTTACCAATAGAACCGGGGTATAGCCAAAGATATGCCGCAGAAAATGTGATGGGGATGAGAGGTGGAGAAGTCGCGCATATGTGACAGTAGATGAGTGAATAACAAAACCAATGAGATGTCCTAGTCCAAGTTTAAGCAGCAGACAATAGAGCCAACAGAAGATAGAAGGGATTATCTTCGCTAGAAGGATGCATTGTGGTCGTACAGAGGACTTCAACCTCGGCGACACATGGGCGTTATGACTGTATATACGCCGTGGTGGGTGCTGTATATCTTTCGTGGTAGCCTGGCCAAGTTCATGGCTTGCCCTTCCTCGGTAGACTTTCACATACCGAATCTGGGACCAACGACACAATGGCCCTCCCGGAAACTTTCTCCTTCGAAGATGATGTGAAAAAGAAGGGTTATGCAATCGCTTTTGAGACCCACACGGTGTTTCTGACAGGAAGCACCGGGTCTTTGGGGGGTTGCCTGCTGTACAAGTTGGCGCTACAGCTCCCGACACGAAAGATCTTTGTGCTGGTGCGCGGATCATCGGAGCAGGCTGTGAAGAAGTGGAAGAAGACAATGCCAAATCAGACACAAGCGATTCTTGCTTCCAACAAAATCCACTTCATCATCGGGGACATAACAAAGCAAAATTTTGGTGTCGACGCTGCAGGCTTGAAGCAGTTGCGCGAGCAGGTTACGCTTATTATCCATACCGCAGCGAAGATCTCGCTTGACGCGGACATCATCGACGCCCTCGAGAACAACTGTTCCCCGTCCCTGGAACTTGCCAAGATGGCTTCGTCGTTTAGAAGGCTCAAAGTCTTCGTTCAACTGTCCACTGCATACGCCAATAGCTTCCTGCCCGACGGGCATGTCGGGGAGCGGCTATACAATCTCTCGGACGCAGACCCTGAGGACGAGCTTGCATCCATACAGCTAGCGGGGGGTTCACCCCATACGCCACTGTTCTCATCATCGTACACACATTCAAAGCACCTCATGGAGCATTTGATGCTAAAACGCTTTCCAACTCTTCCTCTTCTGTTTATTCGCCCCACAATATTCGCATCTGCTCTTCGGCACCCGTACCCAGCATACGGACCCGATGGTTCGCATCCAATGAACAAGTTTGCAGACTTGCTACTTTTAGACCGTGGAGGAAAGCAGATCTGGCATGCAGCAGAGGGGTATGAGAGTGGCGCAAACATCTTGGACGAGGTTCCTGTGGATTTCGTGGCCAATGCTTGTTTGTTACATTCCGCAGCAAGGACGCTTGGGATTGTGCAGATTGGATCCCAGTTGTACGTGCAGCGGACATACGACGACTTCCTCGAGATCTTACAAACGCATGCGCCCCCCGATATTCGAGACCAACTGCCCACCATCACGTTCGTGCAAGACAGGAGCATACCACAATCGTTCCTAGCAGAACTGGTGAAAGTAGCAAGCCGAAACTGGATATTTGACTGCGGCAGGTCATACTGGTTGAAGGGGATTGGAGGCCCGCTGAGTATACAGGTGTGCGAACACGATGCAGACAGGCTGAACACGGCTCGTGTCAAGGATGTTTTTAGGAAGAACTTGAGAAGGATAACAAAACTTTGAAAAAAAAGGTCTAGGTGAACAGTATGAGTTAGTTATCGTTGGCCTGCCCCCGCGCTCGTTTGGGTTTCTGAGTTCATGGCCATTGGTCAGTATTGAATTGTTCAAGATAGTCCATATACATACCAGATGAGATAATTTCCCAGTTGTCGCTACATAAACATAAGCCATCCCACCATTATCCCGGCGGCAGTACGACGCGGGACATAAAATCTGATATCTCAATTTGTTTGATGCGATGTTCCCAGAGCCGGCCCAACAGGCTGGGTGGATTGCCGCGGTGAGTCGATTCTTTGTCTCGGCCACATCAGAATACTCTTCCACCTAGGATAATAGGATTGCAGTTCCACAGACAAATCTGAGACAAGTGCCGAGCCCGAGTTTTTGGCCCACCATACTCTGCCGTGAAGTTCATGAAGCAGTGCACCCCAGTACATCAGGATGAGCAAAGCCAACGGCTGACGGGATCTCAAAGCGCCGACGAACCCTTTCTTGGCTGCTGCGGTCCATGCCAGGATGGACGCGACATCTCTCGAGTTCGCGTATCTAGTAAAACATTGTCGCAGGAGGGCTAGAGCTTCCTTCAACATGCTTTGTTGATCTGAGTTGGGCACCTCGTCTAATAGTGCGTAGAGGTTGTTCAACGCTACTTCTGTGTCTGCGTCTAAGCCAATATTCGACCGTTCCCAGAAATCGCCCTCCGAGCTGAACAACTTCAACTGCATCCAAGGACGACAGATGCGAAGAATGTTGCTTACGCCTTGTAGCAATTCAGCGGCAAGGATTATTTTCTCCGTCATGCTGACTTTCTCGTCGTTTTCTGTAGTCAACTGTGGAAGCGCTATGCCAATAACAGTAGTTACCACGGAGTGAGCGAAAACTGCGTCGCAATTTTCGTAGTTTATGTCGTCTATGGCATGTCGAAACGGTGTCAACGTTTGGTTATGATATTCAAGCGCCGTGTTTATATAAGTGCTTGCCCCCATAGGATCCATCGATGAAGCCATGTGCAACGAAGCAATCGCCAGGATGCCGTTCATGAGAAAGTCGTGAGCCAGCGCTTTTCGCGGGACAACCATCTGCCAGATATAGAAGTCCGCCGAAGAGTTGCAAAGACTCTGATACGTCTCTGTGGAGAATTTGTGCATCAATTCCAATTTCCGATGCTCCGCGCTGGACGCACCACCGGGCAGACTGTTGATCTCTTGTGCTTCGCGGTAGGGTTGCGGGACGAAATGAGGCGTATGGTGGCCCTGTGCTGGGGTTGAGCTTTCTGGCATGTTCGCCGAGCTATGAGCCCCCGGAGTCTTGGAGTACACGCATTTTAGCTCTCTGTTCGTGCAATTGAGACATGGCGGGCCTTGTTCGTCGCACTGGAATTGTTATGATAAGTCAATGTAAGCTGCAATACTTCCAGCTGCTCAAGGATTCAATGCTGATGTTGTTGCTTACCTTGACACGCCGTTTTTTGCACTGATCACAACCATATCGCGACTTCGTATGGGACCTCCGAGGCGGCATTTCGAACGAGGTTCGAGCTGTGTGAGGCGCATACCGCAAAAACCCCCGCAAATTCCGGCCCTAATGACAGCTTCGTGTTCCGGTCAAATAGGTATTAGAGATCAGAGAGACATGAGTCCTTGAGGTTGAAACTTGAATCTGACACCGAGCAACAAACACGTGGATCCACGTGCTTATCGTCTTATCAGGACGTGGTTTTTGTCCGGCAGAAATCGTAGCGAGCGGCGATGCCGCCTTGCAGCATCAGCGGCGGCCGGCCAGCCCGTTCCCCAAAGCCCACTGGTGGGCCGATCCAACGCCCAGCCTTAGGCCCTCACGGAGGAGACGACTCCATGGTCTCTGAATGTTGCCCAGCCCCAGATCTTGGTCGAAAATGATGACGAGTTTTCTGTTCCCTTGAAGACGACATGCAACGATATCATTCAATCACGATGCAGACATCGCGCCAAGCAGGATGTAGCTCCTTGATCACAACAGCTCTCTTCTTTGATTGATAACTCTATCTGAGACCGGCACTGAAGCCGCCAGGGGATCTATGAAATAATGTTGACCGCACCTTACACCTGTTCCGACATCCGAAGAGCCACCGAAAATCCTCACTGAATATCCCTAAGCGAGATGAGCGGATTGCGAATGCCGATTTCTGCCAAGATCCATCCTCTTTAACGATAGGGGTATCGCGCGAATCATACACGGGCCCGAAGATGACATCGAACAGGATAAATCTCTCGGAAAATTCTCCTAAGCGAAGTGCAGTTGACATGCCTCTCCGTCGTTGGCCGGTTACCAAATCTTGGACCGGGGATAAGAATCTGATGCTGGGTCAGTGGGGCTTTGCGAGAACGAAAACGAGAGCGATGGCGAATCCGGTAGGACCAGCCAATTAGAGACTGTTAGCGGAGAGTTTTATACTCGCTCAGATCCACCAACGGATGGCAGCGCCTCATCTCCAAGAACGGAGGGGAACCCGAGAACCCCGTTGCAGGGGTCAAGCCACGACTCGAGCGGCTTCTGTCTCACACAGAACAACCCGGATCACAATTAGTAATTCGAATGGAGCATCCTGGATACCCTATATGTCCCTTGGGGCGCCTGTCAGCATTCTGATCTCTTTCCCTTTTCTCTCTTTTCCCCCTCGACAACATATCAAACTGCTCAGCACCTTACCGTTCCACCTACGGTCCTTCCCTTCGAGCTCTCGATGGCGAGCTACGAGTACGCTAGTTACGACACCTGCCCCAGAGTTGGCCCAGGTTGTCCAGTCGAGGCAACAACATACGGATATTACCCCAATTTCGCTGGAAATGTATTCTTCGCAGTTTTCTTCGGCCTGCTGGGTGTTCTGCAACTCGGAGTAGGAGTATACTACCGATCATGGACGATAATGATGGCGCTGGCATCTGGGGCGTTGATGGAATTAGCGGGCTATATAGGACGCGTACTAATGAACGACAATCCATGGAATGGAGACGCCTTCAAGTTGCAAATCGTCTGCCTCGTTCTCGCCCCGACTTTCATCGCCGCCGGTATTTACCTCACTCTGAAGCACATCATCCTCACTCTCGGCCCCGAACACTCTCGCCTAAAACCAAAGCTCTTCACATGGATCTTCATCAGCTGTGACGTGGGTTCGCTGGTTCTTCAGGCCGCGGGAGGCGGTGTCGCGGCTGCTGCAGGGAATGACTACGACCTTCTGAAGGTTGGTGACGATATCATCATTGCCGGTATCGCATTTCAGGTGGCCACCATGTCCGTCTGCGGACTCCTCGCGGTCGAGTTCTTCTGGCGAGTCAAGAAGAGCGGACCCGGTTCCTTTACCGAGAAATCTGTTGGCCGGAGAAGTATACATCTGATTATCTTCGGTGAGATTTTCGCTTACATCACCGTCCTGATTCGGTGCATCTACCGGTACGACTACCCCGTGCATATCCTTAGAAGAGCTATGCGCATATTGAGCTGCACACTAACTCGATGACCTGGTAGTATCCCCGAGATGGCCGGTGGATGGGGCAACCCACTAATGCAGAAGGAGAACGAGTTTCTCGTCCTCGATGGAATGTGAGTCGTACAATCCTCTTGCTTTGCTTGGGAATCAATTGTTAACATGATGAACCCAGGATGATTGCACTCGGAGTCTTGTCTCTCACCATTTTCCACCCCAGTTTCTTCCTTCCTTCTCTCCGAAAAGGTGTGAAGAGCCAGCCGTAGGACCTTGCGACACATTTATATATATACATTTCTCGGCATATCATTATACCAAGCATTAGATACATTCTTATACATATCTTTCGGGCTTCTGTCCCATCATTCCAGAGCATACTTCAACCATAGCAGGCGTGCTTTTGGTCTGACAATCCATCCCGATTACTATTTACCCATTACATCTGGCGAATAATATTTGCAGAAAGTTTGTCCCAGATTGCCCCATTTTTGAGGAGCCACATTAAAGGCATTCATTCGTGTAACACGTCTTGCGTCCTGACGTAACGCTGAAAGATATATAAACGTGCTATGTGGCAACGCAAAACAGGCAAGATAGCAGAAGAAGATCCAAACAGATCCGGATCTTCTAAATAGACCCTAAACCAGTAGATCACAGGGAAACTCAAGAGAAAATGCCGCCACGCCACTTAAGAACAAAGCGGGCCGGAGAAGGTCTATGTAGCAAGGGCTTGCAAGGGTACGGGGGATGATCAGAGAGATGGATAAAAGTCAAAAGCCAATGTATCCAAGTAACGCCCTAACACCATTTGCCTCAGACTATGATTGAAGGGAGATCGGGGGGAAAACTGTCGCGTTGATGTAAAATCAATCTGAGACGCGGCTCATTCCTCCCCAAGACTCTCCCGGACACACTGGCGAACGCGCTTTTTGAATTCCTTCGGGTCCTCCCGCCACAATCGGGCGGCCTCCACATTCGCAGGACTCTCATCGTTCGGGCTCGACAGCATGGAAATGACAGACAGGAGGATCGTCTCGGGGGTTTGCACTGGGGACCAGCGCTCTGCGGCGGATTCGTAGCCGTACTTGTCTTCCTCTGGGGGGTGTAAAATCGAAATGCAAACTTCACCGTTGGGGTAAACTGGAAGCGCGTAAGTAAACCACCAGAATCTCTGTCTTGTAAACGATGGTTTTTGCAAGATTTAAACATACTGTTCGGGTGGAATAGCGGTGACTCGAATTTCATCTTTGGGGGCATGTGAGGGTACTCTGAGGGAAAGGAAAGTCGAGCCCGGAAAAAGCCACCTGAGAAAGAAGCAAAGTTAGCAAGAACTTCTTTGTACAACTTGAGTGTCATCCAGACTCCCATGCCTGAAAAACCGGCTGAGGCTACTCACCACCGTACAACTTGACATCGTCCGAGATCATGAGCATCACCTCCCACTCAAAGACATTATTATCCACCAGGCCACAGCTGATCCCAGGAATATCTTTATCCGACTGCATCTGTTGTAGCTGACGAGCCAGCATGCGGCCTGCCGCTGTTGTGGCCATGGCGATAAGCGGGGGCGGGGTTCGGTAACGATCGGTGAAGGACAAGGACCAAGGGAGGGCGGAGGCGGCAAATGAGGTATCGTCCTACCAAAACACAAAGGATACGGATGGGGCGAGAGGCCTGGAAGGTGGGAGGAGTAAAGATAAGAAGAGGTCGATTGCCTGCAGGACAAAAGGACGGTCACGAAGAGTCTGTCAGTTGATCATGAAATAACCACAGACTCGGGCGGTGTGGCGAGCGGAGACACGCTATTGGTCAGGACTGGGCGGGGGTTGCACTCTCCCCCTCATCAGCTCGCTCACTGCCCCAGGGGTCCCTTGACGAAAATCGGAGAATCATGGCGGCACTTGTCACTCGTGTTGTTATTCCAAGCCATGTTGTGCTCAGCCGTTGCCTGAGTTGAAATCGACTATATCTCGTAGAGATCTATCTCTAGTGCTCAACAGGGCATCCATAGCATGACGCCAAGAGCTACCGACTATATACGTTGTATGTCCGCTTCGCCCTGACTAGAATTGTACTACCAGTAACAACATCTTATTCACTATGAATCAACCATTAGACCAAGAGATATCCTAACGCGTAGTTACATTAGGAACTAGTGCTTATGAGCGAACCAGAAACCAATAGCCAAGCCCGTACTGGAGGTGGAAGGATAGTGCACATCAACGGTAGACCAACTTCTACCCTTAGTTCTTGTCTCCGGTCTTGGGAGCAATCGCGCCACCCATGACCTCAGCGACGATGATGAAAGAGAAGAGAATGGTGACGGCAACCTGAAGAGCCATGGCCTTGCAGATAGCCATTGTGTAGCGTTTCCAGCCATCGCGGTCGAAGGTCTTCCAAGCATCCTTGATGGACAAAACACCACCGCCAACAATGTCGGGAAGGACCTTGCCGCCGAAGCTGCGGTCAAAGGGAACAATCGCCTCATCCTCCTCAGGGAGCATAGACGCAGCGACACGAATGAAAATGACACGAGCTGGGATGGATGCAAGCCAGCTTACGAAACTAGCAATAGCAAAGATGTTGGCTGCAGCACGGTAGACATCAGGAGAGTTGTTCTCTCCATCGTTGATGAAGTTGATCTCCTTCAACCCGTGAACTTGCTTGATAACGAACAGAGTGGCATAGTAGGCGCCGTAGGTCAGGAGATGCTCGAAGGCAGCGGCAGGAACAATCTTGCGCATATTGCGGATGCTGGGAATGCGCTTGTAGAAACGCTTGGGGGAAGGCTCGGAGATGACGATGTGCACCCAGGCGACCTGGAGGTTGGCGAGGAGAACGGAGGTAATTATCTTCACGACGAATTTGCCCACGACCGAGTCAGAGGAGAAAGGGATAAGAGAGGCGAGGAAGCTTTCAGCGATCCCGTAGGTGATGAACATGCTGAAGCCGCGGAAACGGGACAAACGACCAGCGCGAGAGCGAAGATGGCGGACAGTGGAGCGTAACTTGCTGGTGATGGGCCTGAGAGGAGCGGTCTCAACCTCCAGTTCTTGGCCGGCGGGATCACCGGGTTGCTTATTGGCAGGATCGGCTTCGACGCGGACATAGAATTCAGGGTTCGGGTCTTCCACGGCAGCGAGGGCAGGAACGAGCAATCCATAGGTGTACTCAATCTATAAAGCAATGCAGTCAGCAAACTGTGAGGATAATTCGAACAAGCAGAGCTCACGGAGAACAGAGCAAATGCAAGCGCGAGGACTGTGATGAACAGGAGCGCAACAAGCCAAGCAGGGCCCATCTCGAGCTCGAGCTTGGGCACCTCGCCCTCCTTCAGGGTGGAGATGGCCTCGACGCCGCGACGGACAAACTGAGAGACCGCCATGACGAATATATCAATACGAGACGGTGATATTGATATGAAGATTGATGGAAGATGATGAAAAAAAACCAAGAGAGGGACAGGAGTTGGATGGAGAAGAAGAAAACAAAAGGAGTTGACGGGCGGATAAGCGTGGTTCTTGAATCCTGCGGAAGAGCCTGGGGGAAAGCCAGGCTGACCCAGGCACCAGCGGCGGCGGCTGAGCAGCCGAAGACTCCCGCGGTCAACCAATAGGCGGAGACCTTGACCCTAGCGCGTTAAGGAGGCTCAATTATTAATAGGCTTGGGCGCATCGACCGTGATCAGGTCATAAGTTGCGTGGCGGTAAAGTTAGAAAACGAAAGAAATAAAAATCTACACTATATCAAGGTAAACTGTCTCTTGGCTTATTCTGGTTCTTATTGCACCTATTTTAATAGTACATGGAGGCCCTGAGGCTCAAATCTTCGTTGCGGAACCTGTGCTGTTTGCACTATTTGCACCAACTGGCTCCACTTGTTACATCACCAGCCAATCACCCCTTAACCAAGATCAGGTTCCATCATCATGATGGATCCCCGGACCCCGGCCATGTGACACAATTTCCGTTTCAAGATAAGCGCTGCGATCCTCTTTGTTCTCGCCTCGAATCACAACACCCACCCTCCCCAACAGCGCCAGGGACCCGATTCCTTCGCTCTGCTTCCTGTCTTTGGACCCGAGCCGGGACGTCCGATTCCATCTAAAGCGTATAATACCAGTTTTCCATGCCCTCAATGCGGGCTCCCGTCTCTTTCGCCTTCTTGTTCACCCTCCAGAAATAAATGTCCATGATCACGGTCAAGCATATGCTGACCATCGTGATGCCAAACGTAACCCAGATACCAGTGATGTAGTACGGACTTTCGCTTGACTTGAATGAGACACTCGCGATAATCCCACCGAGTCCTCCACCGATCAAGCAGGTAGCAGACGCAACCCCGCGCTTCGAGTGGGAGGTGATGTTATTGGCTTGATACGCAAGGACACCTGGGATACAGAATTGCAGGGCTCCCACGCCTATCAAGTTGAATCTAGTCAGTCGCACAGCATATCTACTTTGCTGGACTAGACTTACCGAGGAAAACCCCAAAATATCTTGCCCCATTGGCCTTGCCGTACGCCGTGATGATCATCCCAATGGCGGTTAGCAACTGATGCACAGCGATGACGGGCCCTCGGATTTGATATCGATCGGTGAGCCAACCTGACAAATACGTAAGTGCGGCGGCTAGGATATAAGGCGGCGCGCTCAGCAGCTGGCTTTGATTTCCTGTAAACCCCATTCCAGTCATGATGATCGTTTTGAAGTAGCTGAATGCATAGCCAGGAAGTGTTGACGCCATGAGATTGAATGCCCAGAAATACAACTTCCAATCCTTGAGGTGATGCAGGATGCGCTTCGCTGTCATTGGGTCTTCCTCCGCGTCTCCACGGTCATGGTTGATGCGGTCAATCACGAACTGCTTCTCCTCAGGTGACAAAAACCCTTCTGCTTTGGTTGGGAAGTCGATGATGATGAACCATCCAAGCATGCAAACTCCAACTGTTATAGCGCCTTCGATGATAAAGATCCCTAGACACGGGGTTAGTTGGTGCTTTTGGGTCTAGCAAGTGTTGCGCACATCTCCATCCGTTTAGACCATGCGTCCCTTTCAAGAGAGTCAAGGCATATGCAAAGATGGCTGCGAATGCATTGAGAACGACCGACATCAGCCAGAAAGCCGCAAGTCTCTTCCCGACTTCGAAACGTTTATACCAACAAGTAATCAGATATGTGCATCCTGGTCTTGTCAGTTTGTCACATCGCTCCCAGCGTGTGCACTTTGGATGCGGTACCTGGAAGAAAGCCGGCTTCCATTATTCCTGTTTGTTGGAGGGCTGAATTAGCTTCGACTCGATTTCAAGGTTTGCTGTGTCCTTACCCAGGAGCGTCCGACAAACGGCCATCGTTGCCCAGCTATACGTGAAGCCCATACCGATCAAAATGGCGCCAAAGCTGATGCCGAGAAATGCAAGCCAGTTTGCAGCACCAGCCTTTGGGAGTATGATGTTCTGAATAATGCTTGATTAGCCTGGTCGCTCCTGTGAGGGTATGGCGCACAAACACTTGGGATTTCAAAGACACTACCGCGGGCATCAGTCAGATAGTTGTCTACAGATTATCCGGGCGGCTGAGGCCTCACATGTATGCCACGAAAAATACCATGACAATGATGGTATACCTCTGGCCGACGTCGAGACCAAGGTCTTCTTCCATTCCCGCCACGAAGGCAAGCCCGAGGTTTGTCCGATCGATCAGGGAGATGGAATACATGATCCCTAGTATGGGCAGGAGACGAAGGTCAATCCGTCGCCTAGGGCCGAAAGAACTTGGTCAGTGTGGTTATCAAACCCGCGCAGCAAAAGGTGACGCACATTACTTTCTTCTGATGAGCTTCATCGATGCCGTACACAGGAGTTCCATCATCCTTGCCCTTTTCAAGTTGGACGGACTCCAAATGATCTGCCGCTGAGACCTTTTCTTCTGTGCTGTGTTCGCGTGTCTCTGCCATTGTCATGGGGTTGCAGGTCAAAGTGCCAAGAGACAATATCTACAGTTTTGAGGGCAGGGAAGCAGTGGAGCTGCGCCCCTCGTGCCTTATAATAGCATCTACCTCTGACCGAAGAAGGCTTCTCGCTCTGCAACCTTACCTGCGGAATTGCTACGTTTAGCCGAGTTTAACCTGGGACATTGTCTCTTCCACCCTTTCTCTAGCCGGTCGACCGCGGCGATGAGCTATCAGACCACACAATCTTGAGATATGGAGCTCCTACCCCGCATGTTGATCTCATGCCAAGACGTCTAGAGTTGTGGAGAGCCTGTTGATGCTTTCTCCAAGGTCTTCAGCCCCTTCCATCCCGGAGTATCTCCGATTGACAGCTACAAAACTCATGGCTTGGGACATTCGGTTCGGCGAATGCTGCTCTGTTATGCGAAATCTGACAACCGCTAATACCTTACTACATTTCCGCGCAATTCTGCGTGACCCGCAAACAGAAGCGGAACTTAAGACTCCTCTATGCGTAACAAAAAGTCCGATCTGGGCATGAATCGGCCTCCAACGCCTTGGCACAGCGCGGGGAGTCATCTTAGGACTTGGCATCGTGGAATTCCCTCCAGTTAAATCGCATCGAAATGCGAGCTGTGTCCGCGATTGATGCCAGGAAATGAAGATTTGCCGACTCACTGCCGGTGAATGGGGTGGATTCGTTTGGCACATCTCTGCTGTCAATCAACTCGCCACATGGCCAAGACAGGGTTTATTTCGACACTGACAATATCCTTATGCATAATCCGTAGTAAAGAATACTCGTGAACCCTCGGCGCAAACGCGAGAATTCCAAGCAATAATGGAAGCATGAACTGGGTGGGCAATGGCATGTTTCCAGCCGAACTTGCATATACCCGAACATTGTCCGCGGAGATCTGATCAGTCCACAGGATTCTGAATTGTGGCGTCCGTCACATACACGCATAGTGACTTGTGACTTCTCGATAACCCTAGACCTGCAAGATGCTTACGTTCGACGACTTGGCCGACTTTCCTTCTGTTTTTCTCAAGACCGATGTGTGAGCCTGGTGCGCAGTGTATACTTCCGTAAGGTACGAAGCCTGATGCAGAGAGACTTGATACATGGGTGTGCAGTGGTCCCACCCGCAAATATCCGTTTTTATTAAGTATAGTCCGAGTCTAATTATGCTTCCGCCAGATTTATTACTCGTTAGGCCCCTCAGTGTATGAGTTGGAATATTCCACACGCTCATCGTACTCAGACTCATCCAACCTCCGCAAGAACCCTCCCTCGATCAAGCCAAGAACATTTGTCGGGGCCACGAACTGCGTCCCCATACCTGGCTGCTCAAACCATGGTGCAATGGGGCCAAGGCCGACAACGAACTCCCTGGTGACTTGGTATACGTGGTAGTTGAATGGATAGTTGCCGTCGTGCGTGATCAGGTTACTCGGCGGCAACGAGCGCTCAATGTAAGGAGCACCAAGTGCAGCGAGGAAGGTACCGTACTCGGAGCCGAAGCGATCGAGCTTCTGGCCAACGGGCAAAGTGACATTGCCAATGATTGGCACTTCATCGTCGTCAACCACGAACCCGTTCTCAGGGGGATAGATGTATGTTCCCTCCGGCGCAGCACTTGTGGCCCATTTCTCGAGAAATTCGGCGGGGCAGAGGGAGCCGAAGCGGGCATAGGTGCGGAGTCCGTTGCGAAGAGGGAATCTGCGAGGGTATCTCACAGGTCCCAGGCGAGAGTCACCACACACGTAGGTGGCGTTGCTGAAGGTGATACCCTCACAAGGGTTGGGGAGGCATCTGGCTGGGAAGAGGTCCTTGAGTAGGACGATGTCAGTCACTCAGTCAATACCATTGGATTGAAAGTCACCTCTTGGAACGCCGGCGCCGGTGCAGCGAAAACCGCTGTAGGCGTTAGGACGCTCAATGCGACAACGAAACTGTGAAACAGCATTTTGCAAATAGAGAGGAAGAGGCAGCGGCGGCGCAGGATGAGGGCTTCACCCCCAACATCGAGCCTTCTTATACCCTGCCCAGCTGCAGGTATGGGGCTAATTTGCTGAGAATCAAGCCACTTGGATCTAGCCTTGTCGTGTATGCAGCCTACCTGGAGGAGGGCCTTGGGCGCATTGGTGCAGGTTATTACGCATCGACGTGGTTGTTTCGTCCGTCGCATGCCTCTCAGCTTGGGGACTCAGCCCTGGAGCTAAACCGCGGCTTCCATGATAATGTCAAATCCGACAACTGCCATGACCTGACTCGGTCACTCTATGTTGAGAGAACCCATGGAGCTCGCAGAGTCACCACGCAGCTAACAAACAGAAGTTCATTCCTCCAGAAAAATCTGTTGAAGACAGATCGACAAGCTCAAGATCCAGTTGAGGGAAAGGATCGGACCGAACCAATGATGATCACCAAAATAGCCGGAACCACCAGGGGATTTTGCGCGGTCTCTGCGTGCAGATCTTGGCGTTTCGCGATTGGATACAGCATCTTCCACAGGCACAGCAAACACTGCGCAATCAGCCGGCTGAGAAGCAGCCACCTCGGGCCCACGCTGAGAAGTGCTGAATGACCAAGCCCTGAGACAGCTGGTTGGTTTCTTTCAATGCGAGTCTGAACATGAACTCGCCATGCAGGGAGGTAGCACATTTTCCGTTTCTGTGCCGCTAAAATCTTGAAGGGCAATTTCAGCCGAACAACTCCGACTCAGCTGGCTGGGGCGTGTTGTAACCTGGACCAGGACTAGAGGTCTTAATTTGGTGGGCATGCATAAACCACGCTGCCGACTCTCTCTTTCCTAATCCTGGATATTGATCAGGTGGAAGGGCTTCGGAAACGCCGCGCCCTACTGCAGATTTTTGATGCTGGCTCCCCTGGCTGAGTTGGAGTACGAACTGGCCCTGCGGCCAGCCCAACACCCCTACCCCGCTTGACCTGGTTATTGCGAGCCAGAGGCCGAAAATGGCTGGATCTGATTCTGATTCGAGATTTCGCGTGAATTCCATGAGGTTGAAGCACAAGAAGGCTGTGGTTAACCCTCGCTGTCTCCAAAGGTGTATAGGCATAAGGTCCTAGATTCCCTACTGTCCATGCTGCGCTCGGCGATCCGAGAACCTTCATTGGAAGTTGGCATTAGTCGATACCGAAAAAAACCCTGATGATTAGATCATTATCGCTCGGCTGACTTCCAGCTGCACGTTGAGGTCGTGGAGGTTACCACCGCAGGCGGATCCCCAGATCGCTTGGTCGAGGCTTCGATGACTCTTCAGTTGTGAGGATTTGGGACTCAAATTATCACCATCACTCACTCTTGAGTTCATAAAATCTGTGGCAGACTCCGTTTAAATCGTGTTTACCTCTCGCTCGATACATACAACCAGCAAGTCCTGATCAAGTTCTGATTGGACCATGGTCTCTGTCATCTAGGGCGTTCACCCCTTTCTTCCGTTCGAAACAAGCTTCGAGGGTCTTCATACGAGGCGCCTCGTCATTTTGAGGTGCTTGAGATTAAGCGTTCTCCTCTAGATCGTGCTCAAGCTGCGTGCAGGAAGGATGAGGTGGAAACAAACTTCGGTGACTTGCCGACACACAAATTGTCCGTGTGGGTTCGTGCAACAGCTGGAGATACACCTTAGCTCATCCCTGCCTACCAAAAGTCAAGCGTCTAGGGCAGCATTCTGGCGAATTGGCTTGCTGTAGCAAGGTAAGTCTCGCTTTCGAACTTTAGGCAGAGGCTGAATAACACTTGATTCTGTTCATCCTGGTCCTACGCCCGTACGCATGAAATATCAATCCCTGTTTTAGTTATCCTATGCGAATCGATGTCTTTCGTGAACTACCATCTCACCAAATCGAGCGATCTCGACACTACCACACTGGTAAAGTATGACACCGATGTCACGCCCCTCCAGGGAACCAAATATTCACCTTATCCCCTTATACTAATCAAAACGCAAAGAGTACTCCGGCGTCTCCTCAATGCCAATCACACTGCTCACGATAGAACAAAACTTCGCCCTCCCCGACGTAACAAGCTCCTCCAACTCTGGCACCACAATCTTCAGGTCAACCCCTACCCAAAGAACTCAGCAATGGAAACTGCACGGGGCCCGATAGTATGTCTCCTGCGTGCGGCATGCCTCTAGATTCTCCTGGCGCCGCGGAAACCCCTACAGTTCCTAATCCCTCGCGGTGTGCACTGCCACACACCATGTCCAAAATGATCGCATTCTCCTGGTGGTCCAGCTTCGAGTTGACGGCCTCGTACCCGACACAATCAGGGGCACGGGTTACGCCGTCCGTACTGTTGAGGGAGATGGGAATCACGCTGATATACTCCGCACGCTCCAGACGAGCGGGAACACTGTCGGCGACATAGTTGCGAGATGCACCGCGTAGCAGGCTGAAAGCAGGCTGACAGGACTAGCACCAAAGACAGCGACAGTGTCGCCTGCCTCAAATCCCGAATATCTGAGTGCCGTAAGGTTGATGTCCAAAAGGAAGAGGCAGGAAATTTGTTGGGTAGTGTTGGCGGCGGGATAGAGAATGAGTGATATTTTTCAGAGTAGGGAAACAAGATATTCCGCTATCAAACAACCAAATCAGGTAGGTACGAATGGGGTCAAGAGGTTACTAGGGAAGGTGCGCGGATACCTTAGGCCCCATATAATCTCTCATATCCCCCGCCCCACCCCCACGAGACTAATCAAGCCGCCGAAATTCGCGTCCGACCCCGCGAGGGCCAAGTTCATTCAAAGGTCCTGGGTCGAGAGTATCAGAGATAACGACATGGTCACCGACCTACAGGGGCTCGACGCCTGATCCGACGGACTCGATAACTCTGAGATCCGTGTGGTCCATAACCCAGGGCAGGCTTGGGCTGCCATAGATATCATGGTATGTGTGCAGGTCTGTACCGCAGATACCTAGTAGCGGCTACGAGCGTGCGGACACGGACGGTTGTTGGATCCGAGATGGATGGGAATCTCTGTCTATACTGAGCAGGCGAGGCTGAAGGGTCTGGCGAGTTGTGGTTTTGTATTTTGGGTTTCATTCAGCGTGCGCTTCTATCTCCTCGTGGTTGAAGCAGTATATTAAATGTGCACCCACATAAGGCTTCTCGCCGTGCAAGCACGTCGTCTGAGTCAATCAGACCTTGTTCCCTTCTCTGCTGTGATGAGCAGCTGTGCTGAAGAATTGATGATGTTGATCATGCTGACGAATAGGACGGCCGATCAGAAACCACAGTGAAGAACGCTGGATGGACAAGCAGGGTCCCATCAATAAGCATACCTTGGCTGGTACTTGTGTGGCTCGACGAGGCAATGTGAGAGCATTGTTCGGACCAAACCAATTGAAGAATGCCTTCTGACCGCATAGCTTCAACAGTTGTGTCTGCACCTAAGATCCCCATAAGCCACATCATACGAGACAATTGAGGTGTCACGCTGTGACGGCCCATAGAGATAAGCCCGCAATGACCGTATCACTCAGCCAAAAAGCTGTCCAGACTCTAGTAGGTCAGTGCAATCAGTACATTAGCTCGAGGTAGGATACTCCGGCTGACAGCCGTTTGATTCGGGATGGACCGGCAATATGCTGGACTTAACGGGGTAATCCAGACGGAAGGAGGCAGCTTATCTCCCCGCGACTTGCTTATGCATCCACAGCGAGAAATGAAGATGATAGGCAGATTGAGGAGTGGACTGAATGGTTATTTCCTAGCGTTGATACGGCACCGTCGCAGTTTGCATGAAATCGGCCCATCTGCTGATAAGCTTCGAGAGTGCTCCTTGCATACGCCGTGGAATGATGCGATGCAGGGGTTATATATGTTGTGCATCATGCATCTACAAATGCCTATCAGACTGACCACAAAGGCGAGCCGGATATCGAACGTACAGCTGCAGTGCCGCCAGTATAGCGCTGAATCGGAGTCACGAAGCCCCCTCGATGCCGGCGAAATCCCTGGGACAGAGATGTATCGCCACGGGAATTATGAACCAGGGACGAGGGATAAGCCTCGTGCATTAGCGCACGGGCCCACCATCAGCAGTTTAACCAAGAATTGGCCAATGGCGCCGGCCCTCGGCACCTTTAATTCCACGCGGGCTCACAGAGTTCTGACGCCGATCAATTCCCGACGCCCCCGGCCCACTTTTTCGAGATCTTGGACGGTGGTGACGACACGGTCGATGATGTCGATTTGTAAGCCCATGGCTTTGCCTCGGGAGTGCGCGGCTGCCGTGGGACCCCCTCAGCCTGCTGGACAGTGTACTGGAGAACTTGGTGAACCACACCGACCACAACAATGTTCAACATGAAGGAAGCGATTGTACACAAGGGAGTCACTGTCGAGATTGTCGATAGTCCCGTCCCAACGCCCAATGCGGACCAGGTTCTAATCAAGGTTGTTGTGAGTGGGACGAACCCAAAGGATTGGTAGGCCTGCCTGAAGCTGTATTCGCACCAAAAGTAAGCACGCTAACGGTCGACAACTGCAGGAAGCTCCCAGATTGGCTTGACAAGCCCGGCAATCAAGGCGACGACATTGCAGGCATCGTTGAAGCCGTGGGCGAGAATGTGACCGAGTTTAAGCCTGGAGACCGTGTCGCGGCTTTCCACGAGATGACCACGTCTGGCGGCAGCTATGCCGAGTATGCCATTGCCTGGCAGCATACTACCTTCCATTTGCCAAAGCACACCTCGTTCGAGGGTGAGTCTCTCGCCTCCCGTAGAAGACATGCGCTAACTCCAAGCAGAGGCGGCTACCCTTCCGCTGGCGGCCATGACTTCCGTGGCTGTCCTCTACCACCACCTCGCCCTTCCTGAGCCATGGCGTCCCGCTACATCCAAGATTCCTCTTGTCATCTATGGTGGCGCGTCAGCGATCGGAGCATATGCCATTCAACTCGCTCAGAAGAGTAACATTCACCCTGTTATTACCGTTGCCGGCCGAGGCGCTCCCTTTGTGGAGAAGCTTATCGACCGATCCAAGGGCGACACCATTATCGACTACCGCAAGGGCGACGAAGCGGTGGCTTCTGGGATCAAGGAAGCCGTGGAAGCGTCCGGCGCAGATGCCAAGCTGCTACACACATACGACTGCGTCAGCGAGGGCTCGAGTTATACCAACCTGGGCAAGGTCGTCGCACCTGGTGGCAAGATCGTCGTTGTTCTTCCGGGAATGGACTATCCCGGTATCCCAGCTCATGTCCAGCTGGTGAAGAATACTGTAGGCTGCGTTCATGCCGATCAGAAGGATCTGGGATACGTTTACTTTAGATACCTGGCGAAGGGCCTACTTGATGGCTGGTTCAAGCCGCATCCGCACGAGGTTATCCCTGGTGGATTGAAGGGACTGGAACAAGCTTTGAACAACCTGAAGAACGGAAAAGCCAGCGCGGTCAAGTACGTTGTACGGGTTGCCGAAACTCCTGGCCTCAACGCCTAGAGTCAGTTTCATGCCTGGCTGTAGATGTACGCATTCATCGGCTCGTCACTGAATGAGCGCCTAAGCACACTTGCTATTCCAAACCTCACCTTACGTTGTAATCTCATCACTCACTAATGGCTCCCCTTACTCCTTCTCAGTGACTACCTCCCCGGCGGCGCTCAAACCGCATCCCCAGTCTTCAGTCTCCTGGGTACACCCACATTTTCGCAGATCCAGGGCAAGCCCGCAATCACGCAGATGACTTGCCGGCCCACGGGGGTGAAAGTGACGTCTGCAGCCGCGGCGTCGGGGTCTACCGGGATGTGGGCCGAGGTAGACGGCGCCGTTGAATGTGGCGGCGACTTTAATTGTTGGTGTTGTGTTTGTGGAGCCTGGGTAGATGATGCTCTTGGGCATGCCGCATTGTGAGAGTAATATTGCGGCTGTTTGATTGTTAGTATACTAGTAGGACGAGCGTAGCTATGCGAGTATAGGTTTGGTATGTGTTGCACTGTAGACCGCACGGCGTACGTACCCAGGCTAACTCTGGCGGCTCGGAGCGGCGAGCCATCTATCCTTGCTGATCAAGTAGTTCGGCGACTCTTCTAGAAACCCAAGATATGGATCGAAGTGGGAACAAAGCTACCTACCAAGCCGTGCCTGGTCCGGCCTCAAAGATAGACATACCACTACATCTCGGCCGACGGGAGGAGGAGGATAAGCAAGCTGCAGCAGCGCTTACACCCGACGCAGACTTTTTCTGATTAGTGATTCCAGTGTAATCCAAGAATTAACCAGGAACCAAGGCCCAACTTGTTTCACTACGTACTATTACTGCCAAAACCCACAGCGGCGTCCGGAGAGAATGTGGGCCCCGGAAAGAATTTCATCGACACGCCACGGGCTGTTGCAGAGGACAGCATTCTGGTTCAGCCAATGACGGCCCATATATGCACCCCAGAATTAAGTCCGTGGTGGGCTCAGGGACCCAGGTGTAAGCCGGACCCAGCACTAGTTTTTTCTGCAGCCGTCCCAGATTTTGGCAACCCTCCCACGCGATACTGCCGCAGAGCTATGCGGTTACGTAGCCACGGTGTGGCCACTCCTGCTCTCGATGTACCTGGAAACTGGATCGATGGCGATCGGTGCAGAACCGTTGATGGGAGATGTCTGGTAGACCCGTGGCCCGGTGCGTGGCGACAGGGCTGCCACTGCCAGGAGGTATAAAGTCTGCGAAGAAGCGTCTCTGATCTGCGATTCTTTTCCATCTCCATTCTCTACTACCTCAATCCCATTCCAATACCCCTTTATCCACCAAAATGACCACCGACTACAAGTTCGAGGGCTGGGTTGGCCTTGACGCCAGCGCCGCCGATGGCAAGATGCAGTGGCAGGAATTCGAGCCCAAGCCGTGGGAGGAAACCGACGTCGACATCAAAATCACACACTGCGGAATCTGCGGGTCGGATCTGCACACCCTGCGAAGTGGATGGGTACGTCTTTGTCCCTCTCATTTATACCTTGGCTCGTGACTTGGCAGCTAACGAAAGACTCCAGGGCCCAACCATCTACCCCTGCTGCGTGGGCCACGAGATCGTCGGCACAGCCGTGCGCGTCGGCTCCCAGGTCACCCACATCAAGCTCGGCGACCGCGTCGGCGTCGGCGCGCAGGGCGAGTCGTGTCTCTCGCGCAAGGGACACTGCGAGGACTGCGCCTCGGGCAACGAGCAGTACTGCAAGCGCCAATTTTCGGGAACATACAACGGCCAGTTCATGAACGGCGGAAACTCGTACGGCGGATACGCGCGGTACAACCGCTCGCCCGCACACTTTTCGTTCAAGATCCCCGATGGACTTGACTCTGCTGCTGCGGCCCCGATGATGTGTGGCGGTGTCACCGTCTACAACCCGCTCCGCCACTACGGGTGTGGTCCGGGGAAGACGGTTGGTATTATTGGAGTTGGAGGCCTGGGACACTTTGGTGTTATGTTTGCTAAGGCCCTGGGCGCCGACAAGGTTATCGCCATCTCGCGCAAGGCGGACAAGCGCGAGGATGCGCTCAAGATGGGCGCGGACAAGTACATCGCCACGGCTGAAGACGCCAACTGGCTCGCTGAGAACAAGCGCAGCCTTGACCTGATCGTGTGCACCGTCTCCTCATCCAAGATGCCCATCACCGAATACGTCTCGCTGCTGAAGCGGGACGGCACGTTTGTGCAGGTCGGTGTCCCCGAGGACGGGTCGTTGACTATCCCCGCCGCGGTCCTGGTTATGAACGGTGTGAAGCTCGGTGGGTCGTTGATTGGCTCGCCTGAGGTTATCCGTGAGATGCTGCAGTTGGCTGCGGAGAAGAAGATTCAGCCGTGGATCGAGCAGAGGCCGATGAAGGACGCGAACAAGGCGATTGTCGATATGGAGGAGGGCGTTGCGCGGTATCGCTATGTGCTGGTGAATGAGAACTAGATGTGAGATGACAGAGAGATGTGTGACGAGAAACGAGAGATGAACGATGTAGAATATAGACTAGAACGATAGACTTCAAGAATATCAGTAATGACTATTCATATCACGGCTTGATTCCTTGTAGTCTACTTTGCCAGATGGCTTTGACTTTCAGTACAGTTCCATAGTTCACTCCTACCTAGGTACTTGTACTATATTACTAGCACATTACTGTGGGAACAGCCCCTACAGCCATTAAGCTCAGCAGAGCAGGATATTGTCATAGCACGAATGTACAAGGAACGAACCCCAGCGCCCTAACCGCAAGGTCAAGTAGAACAATGTGGTTTATAACTAAACATATTCGCTACTATTCGCTCTTGAGTACTCCAACTTAGTACCCACCGCACGAGCCCCAGTACCAGAACCCTCATACATAGCAGCGTCAGGTCGGTGACCAGACAGGAAAGAGCGCTCATCACCTGTGGCGACCACAGACGGCAGTCGCTCCTTCCCTTTCTATTACATATTGTTTATATCCATTACGCTGGGAAGGTGCGATCCAGGTTCGTCGAGTACCTAGGGCAAACAGGCGCGCCTTCCTGCTATGCACTTGCTGGAGGACTGTCGAGCCTGGAAAGAGCGACCCGGGGCGAAAAGCACAATCCCCATAATATCAGCCGTCCCTCGCACCGGGAGCCGGAACTGATAAAATACGGTAAGACATTGTCAATCGAGACGACCCCCGAGTAAAGGATTGTTGACGGAGTGTAAATAAATGGGAATGGGACATGGGACATGGGACACTCGCCGTCTGCTGTTTTAAGTACCGGGCATCGAGCCTCCGAGTCGCGGGTACATCTGGTCGGAGGAATGCGCCAATTATGATGCATCGGCCCCCCTTCGTACAGTGCCAGAATAGGAGAAAGTAGTAGGGTCCGTGTGTCTCGCAAGGTCCAAGGTCCATACGTTATCTCCTCCTTGCATGAGTTGCCAGCCCGGGTTTCTAGATCTCCCCTCTCGGACTAGTGCCACCCCCGCAAGCATTTCTCCAGATCGAGGATAGCTTCAGCGAACTCTATCGGCTGGAATATCACCACATTAGGGAAGTGTGCTCCGGAGGAGTAGATAAGGTGCAGATGAGCGCTGGGGATGCAAGGTTAATGCTGAGGAGGATTGGAGAACTCTCATCACAGGCATCTTCCCGACAGTGTATGTAATGGCGAGATTAGAGGCGCGAACCTCCCCGAGCACTCTGGGCTTATTCCTTATTCGCACTGGGATGGTGCGTAGTATGAGATGTGTTCTTACGCTAGCAGAAAATTTAGTAAGTCCATTGTAATATTGGACCGAATGTCTTGAGTCGCAGCCATGCATGATATTTCTCTCATCACTTTTCCATACGGCCAAACAGGTCTTATGACAACCAATCTGGCGATGGATTGATTGTATGATAGCTCAGGGTAGGCCTGTTTCAGTTCGACATCTCTCTTTGCATTAAACTTTGAAAATCACGAATGTTCGTTGCTAGCATGGGGTCTTTGAGCCTAAAGGGAGGTAGCATCGGCATCACCGTTTCCCCGTATACGGCCACCCGATCAACGCAGTAAGTTGACGTTGTTGAGCAATTCCCAGTCGATCTCCGGGCCTTTGAACTTCCCCCGACGCTCCAGCCAAGACAGGCAGATAAGCCCAAACAGTCCAACGACAACCGGAGCATTACTACAAAATAGCGCGTCAGTAAGCCTTCTCACAGCAAGCAATGGATAGGGAAGCATACTAATTCATCGAGCCAACCGTCGTCGGATTAGTCGACGGCAGACAAAACAAGACACCAACGACAATCAAAAAGCAAACAGAGTACACATTCACAGCATACCCCCACTTCCCAAGACTAAATGACCGGTCGGGAAGTTTGTCCCGTCCCACTGTGAGGAGGATACCCTGGGGAATGACGTAGGCAATGTTCAGCATGAGGCACGCGGCGTTTATGATCGAGTTGTAGGCGGCCGTGCTTGCGATGTAGAGGACACCGTAGATTGCGCAGAATGCGGCGGCGAGGACGGTTGTGCGCCAGGGGATGCCCAGTCGGGGATCGATGTGTTGCCAGTATTTGGCGAAGGGGAGGCCGTTCTGGAGAGTTGTTAGAATCTTGTCTCTTTTTATGGGGGTCGGGCTCTCAGTACGTCTCGGGCAAATGCCCATGTCAGTCGGCTGCAGGTTATCCATTGACCAGGGATGCATGCTGAGGGAATGAGAATGTTAACGAGAGCAACCAATATAACGAGTTGTTTAGCTTACTGTAGTATAAAAAGGTCATGTATGCCTGAAGACCGACCGCTACGCCTTTACTGCCAGTGATCTGGCTGAAGACTTCGAGGCTAGGCAGGAACGCTGACTGCACGGCTGCCATGTCCTCGATGCAGAAGAGCATTGCTATAGTCCACGGTATCGCAATGCCGAGACCCATGGCCATGGCCATATTTCTGTCATTTTCGGTGATTAGACCGTGCTCGTAAGTAGTGAGGGCCACTCACAAGATCTGAGGAAGCTTTCGACCCGGATTCGGTAATTCTTCTGCAATGTGCACGACAGCGCCGTTCCCCGAGAAGCAGTACAACGCAGTCGCAATAGACAGAAGCCAGGCCGTGCCCTGATTCCAGCCGGTGCTGTTCTGGAACTCCGTGAAGATTGATCCCGGGGCATAGTTACCGCGGCCCATGCCGAGGCAGATGGTGATCGTAAGCACCATTCCCAGTAATGACAGCCCCATGGCGGTTTTGGTGAGGTTATCGAGATGTCGTTGCGGTACGAGGTAAATTGGAATAACTACACAAAAGAAGTCTGTTAAGGAACTATTCGTTTGATTGTGGGGAGACGTCACAAACTCACGGGATAGAAAGATCACACCGAGATAGACCAGGTACACCTCGTACGGCTCTCGAACAAACTCAGGAAACCAATATGCAGCGCAGCCGAATGCAGAGATGGCAGTGTACATGGTGCCAGAGCTAGTATTAATCCACCAGGCCAGGATGTTGATAAAGCCCGTCGTGTAGGCGGCAAAGTTCCTGGTACTGTCTGGTGCAAAGACGTACGTGAAGTGGTATTGCCCCCCAGATGAGGGAAAAGCAGAACACAGCTCCCCCAAGCCCAAAAAGACAACCCATTGGAGCAAGCCCGCCAGTATGAGACAGAAAATCGTAGTTACACCACCCCCTTGGGCGAGCACGAGACCGAAGCAAGTGGCGTATGTGAGCCAGGAGTTGGAAATACTGTGTAAAGTGTGAAGTTAGTCGTAGCTGACGTGCCACGATGGGCATCACTGACCTGTAAGCAAGAGCACTGGCTCCGAGCCATGTAAAGGACCGTTCGAGCTGAGCTTCGTGACCCTGGGCACGTAGGCGTCTCTCATCGAGATCGTCGACTTTGCCTTCAATGTCAAGCGAGGCAATCTGGGAAAGCGTATCCGACGCCTGTACTTCTGATTTGTCTTGCATCGTATCGTCGTTGGAAGTTTTGTCCATATTGCTCATGACCAAGAAGCCAAACAAGTTGAAAGATATAGTGTAAGTAGATCAGTCGGCGAGCCAACGGTTGAAGGGTAGTTAACCTTGATGGACCGGACCAAAGGACATGCTACATAGCACGTCTACCCCAGGTGCTTATCTCTGGCTCGATTACCGCATCGGGTAAAATGAAGAGAGTTGGCGCGGCGTGCGGTAATCCGGGGATCCGGCAGAGATAACGTAGATGCGGAGATGATAACAGCGGGGGCTGGGTGGGTTCGCAGGATTGGAGTAGGCCTCCACTGCAATAATCCTAGTGCTCTGGAAGCAGGAAAGCTGTTGGGGCAGGGGAAGGGGGTGATCCCGAGTCCAGCATCCCCCTGTGGGAATCTGCACCTCAAACAGGCTCTCTCGGTGCTTACGCTCGGGGGAGACACGAGAAAGCAGACAAGAGACAAGAGACAAGGCGATGTGTGTGCTTTAGACTAGAATCAAGCCGACCGCAGTCTTTCCAAGCCGTTCATTTGTCTACCACTTTTGCGTGTTCATTTTATGACTCGGCCAGAAGCAAGGAGATACATTGGAGCCCATCTAGCCCGTTCGCCACGCAAGTATCATGACTTTGGGAAAGTAAAGCGAGTGTGAGAAGGGTTAGGCCAGGTGCAAGCACCTTGACGACAACAGGTCTAGGGATGGGGCACAGAGACAACAGGTCTAGGGAAGGGGCACAGATTGCCAGCAGAGCTAGGGATATGAGCAGGAACTCAAGTTGCGAACCGAACTAACAGCATATTATTTGCACTAATACAAGCGACTAGCTCTGAAAGGCTGGATTAAAACTCCCATGATTGGGGAAGTCTTCGATGTGTAACCCACCAAGTCGGGCGTGGACCACAGCCATCTCCGCATGCCAGAGCACTTGGACAAGGGGTAAACCGGTGGGCGCAGCTGAGCTGTCAGGCGGGATCGGAGACGGAAACCTGGCTAAAACACGTAAGACCGAAAGGCCAAAAAAACCCCATGTTCTCGTTGTAGAGGTCGGACTAGGACCTTGGGTCCTCTTCTGTGGTGGAAGGAGCAGTCTGGGCACGGCCGCGGGTCTGGCGAGAGGAGCCCAGACTCGAAGCCAACGATGAAACTTGGGGCCCTCTTGACGTTCTTATGAGTCCATTGCTGGCCGCAGAAGGCCACGCCAGATTTGCCCGCTTCTGGCGAGTCCTGGGCCCATATAGGAATGGGAATATTGCCGGGTCTTATGAATGGAGAACATGAGATCCGGGGAAGATGTGGGGTTTTCCGTAGCCAGTCGTAAGACTGGCTGGGCGTAGCCTCGCTGAGCTGGACGCCAACCACCACTCTCCAGTGCTCAACTTGCCTGTCCATCAACCTGTTATCCATCTTTCGGGACCGACTCTGTTCATCTCCCACTCTCACCATCTAGAATCATCGCGCAGCAATGCAGTACTTCACCATGGGCCCCTCCCACTACACAGCCGAGCCCCGCGCCGCGACCCCTCCGAGCCCCGCCCAGGCACAGGCCCAGATCGACGAATGGCTCAACACGGGGAAGCCCTTCTTCCCAAGAGACGCCATTCAAGCCATCCACGACCAACTCCGTGGTCCTCTTCCGAGAGGAGGCGAGCTAACCGTGCAAGCGCTCGACGGCGCCACTGTCGCATTCCGAGTCCGGACCGGCGACGCAACGGAGATTCGGCGGCAGCGGGGGATCATGTACGCAGCGCGCTTATTGTCTCCTGAGATCTAGTCCATGTCTGACGCTTTGATGGAAGAGGGAAACCATCTATCGGCTACATCTCGTACGAGTCGTTACGGTCCGAAGACCGTCGGCCGCACCTGGTCTACTGCCCGATGATCATCCTGCATGCAGTCGTCCTCACCGAGCCGCCCAGTGTCCCTCGCAGATCCAGAGAAGACGTCCACTGCACTTTCACTGCCGCTCTTCATCTCTGGGAAGAAAGCGACACCTGGAGCCAGGTCAAACGAACGCTCCTCGCCACACACGCGCTAACCAGTGTCAAGAGGATCGTCGCATTCGCATGCGGGACAATGTCCCACACCGACGACATCCCGGGCGCATCTTACGACTCCATCTTCCAGCATGCATTGCTCACGACAACGCAGAGCCTCTTACAACGAGAGACCGAGGGCCAAATCCTATGCTCCGTGCAGGACCCGGCATACACAGATGCCGATAGAGCTGTCCTGGATACGCACGGTATCCGCGTCCTCGATGACCCAGAGGGATTTCTCGAGGTCGACGGCGAGTCATTGATATTTTCCTGCTGTCCGAATGTCCCGGTGAAGCAGATTGTTGTGGATCTTGCGAGGCCTGCAGTGATTATTTGGGATAGGGTCAAGGATGGGAGCAGTGGAGGGTACATATTGAATCTCGGGAAGTCTGGGCCTTGCTAAGTACTAATGTGTGGCTTACAGGACTGACCCTGATTCGCCGAGGGTACAGCAGGTGATGGCTCAGTCCTATGATGCGCTCGAGTTTCCGTACGAGGAGCATTTTGGGGACCTGGTTATCTATGTCCGACGAGAGTTGCGAGCTGCGGGGCGTATCGGTGTATCGACCGAGGCTATCAACGAGCCTCAGGTACCAAATGCGTAGCTATTTCAAGAGTTGGAAGGGAGCTCTGCTGGAACTGATCTAGCTCTTAATGGTTGGTCGTGAGGTCTGCGGCCACTTGAGCTTTGAGGGATTCAAGTCGGGGTCCCGAAACGGCAACTGCCAGGAGCCAACCAGAAACAGCCACAGCTGGGCGATGAGGCGCTGTGGATAGGTACGAAGCTGAGAGTGACTCGATCTCTACTCTCGTTACAAGCATTCTTGTTCCTCCGATCCTGTTGAACCCTGACTCACCCCTGACTAGCCCTAATGATACTAGTAGCATGACTCAAGTTGGTCTTGCCTCGCTCAGCCTCTTCGGGCCTCGTATCCTCACAGCCCCAATTATCGTGAGTCAAATACCACCCCGCAGTTACTGGTAGGCAAGATACACAACGGAGCAACAAATACAGGAAGAGGAGAACGTATATAAAACCCCTGCACTACATTGCATGAACATCCATAATCATTCAACCCGAATGACCCTCTACAAGACCCTCTAATCGCATTCCATTGTCCAAAACTTCCCAATGAAGTATCTCGCGGCCTACCTCCTCCTCACCCTCGCCGGAAACACCGCGCCCACCGCGACAGACATCAAGGAAGTCCTCGGATCAGTTGGCATCGACGCGGACGAGGAGCGTCTCGCGCATCTTCTCAGTGAATTGCAGGGAAAGGATATCGACGAGGTTTGTTATTCGCCCATTCTGCTTGCGCTGGATGTTTAGCTTGTTTGTCTTGAGAAAGGTACGGATGTGAGTGCTAACGCCGCCTAGCTCATCGCCGAAGGCTCTAAGAAGCTTGCAACGGGAGTTGGATCTGCGTCTGCACCTGGCTCCGGAGCTGAGGGTGCAGAGAGCGCTGCGGAAACGGAGGTCCGAGATGAGTGGGAGATCGAGGGTGGACTTGGAGATGATTGTGGGGATGACGATGAGGACTTTGGATTGGGCCTGTTTGAATGAAAGAGCTGTCGATAGGAGTGCGGTACATAGTCCAGTATGTGAGATTATCATCAGCAACTGCGCGGGTTTCTGCGCCAAATCTCGTCCCTCGAGTCGTATTTTCCGGCGGGTGGTGTCCCCAGCAGTTGATTTGTTGCGAGGTAATCGCCAGTTCCAGGGTTGGCGGCCTGCGGTGCCTTTAT
The DNA here is from genome assembly GCA_025688815.1 of Aspergillus carlsbadensis. NCBI lineage: Eukaryota > Fungi > Ascomycota > Eurotiomycetes > Eurotiales > Aspergillaceae > Aspergillus > Aspergillus carlsbadensis. The sequence goes on from MU628293.1 coordinate 63,458, forward strand.
GCGTATCGGCGGATGAGAGATCGAGGTCATGGAGCTCCTTGAACGAGCGAGAAGTATGGTTGCTCTGTCTAAGACGTATTGACGGGATGAGATGAATCATCAAACCGTGGTAGACCTCGAGATCCATTGGCCGGGAATGGTCATTGATCCTCTCCTAATGAATCTATGTCTCACAGACACGGTACCTGCCGTCTACTGCCAAAACCCATCTGCTTACGCAACTAGGCAACTGCCGCGTTATTCATCTCACCGCGCCAGCATGGCTAAGTGGATTGCTAAATAGATTGCCTAGAACCACCACTGAGTCCGAGGTTTAGCCTCTAGTATCACGCCACTACCCCGGCATCGTTGGCCACACAGCCCTGTGCTAACAGTGTCGGTATTGCATCCTGCCCGCCTCGTCTGCCGAGATCCAGACCAGAATCGAGTATCCGCTGAATCAACATGTTCGTGCTCGCCTCATTCCGCGTGATCGCCGCCGCGAGACCTTCCGATTTTGACTCATGATTCAAGTGCCCGTGGGCAAGGAGAGCTTTTGCGACAATGACATGACCGCGTTCAATTGCGCGGTGAAAGAAATGTTCACTATTAGCATCAACCTCTTTCCTGTCGAGTAAGAGTAGCGTGATATCTAGGTTATCTGTCTCAACGGCTGCCGCAAAACCCTCGGTTTTAGACTGGTGGTCTAACCGGCCAGTGACAAGGAGATTCCGTGCTAGATCTGTATACCCCTTCCGTATTGCGCGAGGAAATGGAAGCGCCAGATTAACATCTAGGTCCTTCCGGCGTAGTAGGAGCTGCGCAAGACAAGATTGGCGGCGCTCAATGGCGTATGTTAGTGGCGTGTCATTATCGATGTTCACACCATTGACATTTACTCTCTCACAATTAATAAAGACCGCCAGCGTCTCCAGATCCCCGCTGAGTATCGCGCAAAAGATCGGCGTCCGTCGGTTATGTACGCTATAGCACTCATTCGGCTCAGCTCCGTAGTCGAGAAGAAGACGCACAGCGAGTGGATTCTTGTATATAGCTGCCGCGGTCAATGCCGGCTCTGGAACGGATGGATCCGCTCCGGCGATGAGGAGGTCCTCGATGATTTCGTTCAAATGGTACCGGATCGCCACGTTGAGAATGTGGTCGTACCAGCCACGAGGCCCTTCGTTGACATCGAACTGACCGGATTGGATCAGGTGTCGCGCGGCATCTTGGTGCCCGGCTCTAACTGCTTGCCACACAAGCGGATTCCAGTGCGAGTACTTTAACCTCATCGCTGTCAGCCTCGATTCGACTTTTGCTCCCACGTCCAGGAGCTGCTTCACAATCGACGAGTAACCCTTTTGCACTGCGATCTCTAGCGGCGTATACCGATCCTTATTTATAGCCTCGATATCAACCCCCTCCTTCTCTAGCAGTATTTTCACAATTCGGTCCTGGTTATTCTCCACAGCGACAATCAGTGGCGTCGTCTTCCTCAACGGATTATGATACTTCAGCGCCAGGCGCATCGTCTCCTCCCGGCCCTTTTCTGCAGCCCAGACAACCGCAGATCTTCGCTTTTTTCGTCTTACATCACGCGCGTACAAATGTGAGTTGAAAATCTGATAAAAGTAGCGGTTCGTTCGCGCAATGGCGTTTAGGACTCTAGAGGTGATAATTTGTTGAGCGATTAGGTGCAAGATCTCGGGTGGGAGGTCGATAAGACCGCCAGCCGGCTTGGGTGTGGTCATCTTGGTGGCTTGGAGGCTGTTTTCCAAGACAGTAGCACGGCCCTTTGCGCAGTTTCTGTTTTGGCTGGAACTGAAGAGTGTTGTGGAAGAAAACTTCGGAGTTCATGAGTCGTTTCCCTGAGGGAAGGAGCGGGGTGAGTCAAACGTCGCGCTAGAGCAGTGAGTCAGTTGATGACTCGACAAGGGCCATGAGCTCGTCTCAACCAGCGACTTGGGAGATGAGCCTCCAACAGGGCCAGAGCAGAAATCGGTTTGGGGGCCGCTGATGATCAACCCCGTTCCCCACTGAGGCTGGCAACCTTGAATTCCGACCGGGAAGACTGGCCGGAATTAGTACTAGGCACTTTCACCCTGTTCTTATAAAACAAGTCCAAACTAGTCATATCAGAAGGGAAAGAAAGACAAAACGATTCTTAGCCATGGGTATTCTAGCTAGAAACGAACCAAGTCTAAGCAACAAGCTATTCAATGCCAAACATACTCTAAACGCAAACCAAGATGTCGAGAAAAGCAACGCCGTAGCAACAAGAATAATCGTGACAAGCCTCCAACTCTGCAGATCTTCTTCTATATACAGACCGACACATCCACCTTTTAGTCGAAGAACTTCTTCATGAACGTATGGGCCAGTTCGACACCGGCACTGCAGAAACGTTAGCGCAATCTTTCTGTGGAAAAACAGGAAGACGTACAATGTAGCAGCGTTCGCAGGAACAGCACGGGCCAAGGCGGGTCCAAATCCAGGGAAGAACGCCTTGAACCCTCCATTCGCGTAAACCGCGCGAATGGTGCCGCCAATGGTGGGCTTCCCGGGCGCACTCTGCAGCCGGGACTTGATCGTGTCGACAGGGAAGACTGGAATCCACATCGCAATACCGGCAGCACCACCGGCAGCTAGAACAGCAGGCAAGGAGAGGTCACCGGTGACGTTGCCTTCCGCGTCCTTGGGAGTCAGCGAGCGCTTAATGTACTCGTATGCGGCGAAATAGGCAGCGGAACCGGGTCCGTCACGGGCGAGCGTCATGGCACTTCCACGGAAGACGCTCCGGATTCCGCCCTCCTTGTACAGCTGTCGGACGACGTCGACACCACCGGAGTACTTGGGCTTCTGGCCGGGCGGCGGTGGGTTCTGGCCTTGAATTTGGAGGAGCACCTTGACGCGCTCAAAGGGGGCAGTGATGAGGGTCATGGGAATGGCGGAGAAGAAACCGGCGGCGGAAATCTGGCCGATTGTGTATTGAGGGGTGTTGTTCTGCACTTTGACTTCGGATACGCTGCTGACGAGGGATTTGCCGAGATCGTAGCCCTGTCATGGGTTAGTCGGTGTTTGGGCAGATATCCACCGGATACGTACCCAGAAGCTAACGGCGACTGTCGCAATGTTAGCAAAACGAATTTAATGGTTTGAAAAAGGGCAAGCTCACACATTGGCGTCACGCCAACCAGGGGTGCAGAAACACCGGCATAGAGACCCTACGCGCGTCAATTGCTTGCCACAGTAAACTTCAGTATCGCAAACATACTCGCATCAAGCCCTCGCGGGCTATCGTCCTTTTGACCACATCAATCGCACCGGAGTAGACACCCTTCTCAGCCGTCTGCAGTCGGACCTTTACCAGGTCGAAGGGATGGCCGACAACAACCGCGCAAACACCACCAACACCGCCAGCGGCGAAGGAGCGAAGCTGAGCAGCGGTCTGGTTGATAGCCTTGGTCTCGGTGGCCTTGAAGGACTCCTGGACGGTGTCAGAGGTGGGGGATTCGGCGGAGGACATTATGGCGGGGAGATGCGGAGAGCGGGTGGGAAGCGCGGGATGAAGATCGCAGCGAGCGAGAGGAGGTGGGAGGGGAGGAGAGGAGGACTGGGGAGAGGCAAAAGGTGACAGGAGCTGCTGGTTCAAAAGTTGTTTGAGACAGAAGACACGGAGGATCAAAGAGAGGAGAGGAGGAGAGAAATTTAGCAGCTGGGCCGTGACGCTGGTTTGCTCTGCCCCGGAAGCCGAACGAGGGAACAGCGCAGGGACCGAGAGAATGTGCCTCGGCTCGGCTCGGATCAAGGTTTCCCCGCGGCCGCCGTCCAGAAATATCCGCGACCGGCGGGCCACAGCTGTGGGGATCACCGCCAGCGGCCAGCCGACTGTCACCGGCGCAGAGACGCAGTCGTGTGCTCGTCGGATTGAGTTGAACTTTTCGATTCTGTCTTTTTATTCTCTCTTCTCTCGACGCTGCCAGCCATCGGATCCTCACATCATCAGCCACCTATACGCAAGGCTAAAGCATCGGATGAACGGAGCTGGACCTCATCCCTCCCCTCGAGCGTGCCTTTGCTCCGTGACCGCTGACCAGGATCGAGAGGCTCAACCCACCGGACGAGGGGAATCGAATCCACTCAAGCTTCTCCGCCAACGGCACATTTCCACAATGCGCCGTCGACGACCGCTCACTCACGCGTCATCGCAAATGCCAAGGAAATCACATGAAGACAACAATCACAGCGACAAGTTTTGAATGGAATAAAATTATTGGCAAGAATCGAACAAAGGGCTTGACTACCCTATTATATACACAAAAATCTCAAATCAATCGTCCAATGTTCGAGAACTCGACAGACTGTCCATCTCGTCCTCCTAGAATATACAATGCGCCCGCTCAATCAAATCACGAGTTGTTTATTTGCACTTGCCCTGGCTGGCGTTCACGTCTTGCTATACGGGAGTCAGTCATGCGCCGAGGTGCACCGGTAGGTGGAGAACGTACGATGCAGACATTGGACTCGCAAATGCCCATCTTTCCGTCCTTTGTGCAGGGAGCGCCGGAAGGAAGCTGAGAAAGAAAGCCTGTTGGCATCACATATATCATGGGATGTCAGGACGTTGGACGTACCTTGGCCTCTTGCTTAGCAGGCATGGCCATGGCAGCACCGATGAGGGCAAGAGTGGCGATCCAGGAGAACTTCATTGTGGTGATGTGAAGGTGAAGGTTAAGTATGTTTGGTTTCGTGTTTGCTGAGGACTCAAGGGAAAAAGAATGTAAGAACGCGATTGTTGTCTGACTCGAGAACGTCTGCCAGCGGCGTGCGCACCTTTATATCTTTCAGCCTTCTATGGTAGTAGATCCCCCTTTAATCCATGGTTCACTCCCCAGTGGAAGTCTTACGCAAAGCCCCAATAACCCTCCTAGCCCGGCGATGATTTTCACTTCGATGACCGGTTCAAAGGCACCAGGCGGAACTTGTGCCAACTATCGATGTCTCCTGATTTACAGCAACTGTCCATCCCAGCATACGTGCCCAGGTATCTTTCCAATGACGTTCAAGAGGACCGGGGACCCATTGAAGCGGACCTCAACTATCCCCGCCACGGTCGAGAGCGGAGGTCAAAACGGCTATTTCGGACTCGTCTCCTGCACCCCAATGATACTATTGAAATGAGACTGGAGGCCATTGGGTCTGACCGTCTAATGGGCCGGGGAACAAAGAAATCCCCGTGTTCGCAACAGAGCCGCTCGGACTCGAGGCAGGGGAGGTGACCCCATATACCTCGTTCCCGCAATGATCGTCCTTGGCGCCCGAACTATTCTGCGACCCCTGAACGTCGTTTCTCTGAAAACCTCTGAAAGCATTAGTCGAGACCATGCACTCTGGAGTGACTCAATAGCACACTCTGCAAGGTTCAAAAGGAAGTATAGTATATAGCCCCCTTCTTCACCTCATGGGACGTTTCGAGACCGTCGGGAAGGACTTTTTTTGGGCTGGGGGGTCCGCCGTACATGATACCAGCTCGAGCGCTCGAGATATATATTTGAAATCCAACACGATTCCTTTGGGCTCTGCTGTTGGATACATTGAATCAGGAGGGAAAATATCTTGCTTTTGTCGAGATGGCTGCCATCGTTGGTCCTGGTGATAACCTGAGGCTAAGAGCCTGGCCCAGGGCTTGTCTCTGACAAGTGACAACGGGTCCTCAAATTCTGCTTTCGACTCGACAATACCCTTGACATTGGACTTTACCATACACTTGAAGCGTAGGCTAGCCCAAGCAGAGAACGCAGTGTCTTGGGTCTGGTCTACACGAATTCAGAGACCTTTGCTTTGATGAGTGTATCCTCGCGATGGCTTGCGCACCTGCGCCTGAGAGAAAGGTGCGTCAAAAGCCACTACGGCTGAAAATTTATAATTCAAGTTGCGTAAAGCAGTCAGTGGTATTAATTATTGACCTGTACCAGTATGTAGCGATGGTCATCTCAACATCACCCTTCATAACATATACATTAGGGCCCAATAGTAGTGGCATCATTAGCGTATTCATCATAGGCAGCTCCAATGGAGTTCGGCCGAAAAGTCACATCACAAGTCACCAATTAGAGAATGAGAAGGGCGGCAAGACCAAGGGCACCCGCAGCACCGGTAGCGATAGCCATGCGAGGAGCGGCGCCGGTGGGAGCATCAGTAGATTCTTCACCACTGCCGGAGGTTGTGGCGGATCCATTCTCGGAGTCATTCCCAGATGAAGTGGAGCTCGAGTCAGTCGATGAGGACGTTGAAGTTGCGAGAGTAGTGGTGTTGGGAGTATGCGTGCCGGTGCTTGTAGACTGCACGAAATTAGTAAATGGTCCCACATCATAGTGAGCAACAGTGACGTTACCTGTCCAGGAGTCGAAGTTGCGGTGGGAGAAACGCCAGGAGTGCTCGGCCCGTGAGGTCCGCCCGGAGTTGTGGTGTCGCCAGAGCCAGAAGTCGTAGTCTCACCGTCGGTGCCAGTGGAAATGGGAACTGGAACCAGGGTCGTGGTGCCGTCGGATCCGGTGATGATGGTCGAGCTAGCACTCTCGGCACCAGTAGTGGTCTCGGTCTCGGTCTCGGTCTCGGGGTCTGGGGTAATGGTGAGCTCGCCGCCGGATTCGCCTGTTCCCACAGCATTAGCTGGGAAAGCAATGTAACGGGGCTCGGGTGTTCATACCAGGGCATTCCTCAAGAGCCGCGTTGAGAACAGCATAGGCATCGTCTCCAGGGCAGGCTTGAGCGGTGCAGTCACGAATACCGTAGCGGTAGTCGGGGGTTTCGCAGAGACACTCGAGGTCGCCGTCATCGCATCCCAGCTCATTGGCCAGGGCGAGCATGTTGGCGAGACACATGTTCTGGGGCAATTGCATCAGTATTTCGGATCCCAAGCGACCAGAAGGTGGGAGCTTACGGCACACTCGCTAACACTCAACTGAGCTCGGGCAGCGCCGACAGTGGCCAGGAAGGCCATGGGAAGGGTGAAAGTCTTCATCGTGGGGGATTATTGTAAGCTCTAGAGCGGATAAGAGTACTGAGTAACGCAGGATAACGAAGCGTGAGTGATGAACGCGACTCAAAGAGCTGAGGGGGGCAGTTGAGATGAAGGTGAAGAAGAGAAAATCGAGGCGAGTGGGAAGCAGCAGGACAAGAGCAGGTTTTAAAACCGGAAAGAAACAACAGGCGCACAGCAACAACACACCCAGTCGTGCCTGCCACCCGCTGCAGGCCTGCGAAGCTTTCCGATCGTCTGTCGGTGTTTCCTCCACCCGGTCGCGGGTTTTGCGCTTTCTTTGCTTTTCTCGCCTGGTTTCCCAGCTCTCTCGGGCCAACGCCATTGGACGCTCGCGATAGCTTCACGTCTCCTCGCAGCTGCTTTTGCCTCTGCCAACGTGGCGAACATACAGAGTATCCACTGTGACTACTGAGAGACTTCTGACTGAGGTCATTTTTCCCTTCACTCTCGATCCACATGCGCCACGCCCTCTTGCCATTGGGACTTGAGCATCTTGTCTCCCCACGGTTGCCTTCCCTCGGCCGATGGCCAAGGGAAGATTTAGATTCAAGCTATCACCAGAGCAAGGATGGGTGCAGCTAGTTCTGGAGCTAAGGTCAAGCAGGAAAGCTGTGCAACCCAGCTACGTCAAGGTCAGCGTCATCGCGCTCGATGCCCAATTCCTGCCGGTGCTGGTTCTGCAGCGTAAACACTGCGCTGCGCCAGGGCAGATCTGCCATCTTCTTTCATCTTGCTTGTCCCTCACCTCGACGATGTCATGGACCAACAATCGCTGCATGTCGCTGAACGTCGTCGTACGATCGAAAATTTGCATGTTGGGAGCTGGACTGGTTTGACCGCCGATCGGGGCGATCGCCGCCCGCGACTCCAAATCGCCAGCCACACGATCCATGTTGAGTGGCTGGGCGGGCTCTGCCAATCGACACTATTGCCTGGCAACGCCCATCATTGATTTTTAGGGCTGTCGCTCAAGAGTTCTCGCCCTCTCCGGCCGAATCTCTGAATCACGCATTTCCTTTCCGTCGCCTCCCAGGTTACACCGACTCCCCGACAACAATCGGACAAACGGATTCGCTTGGGCTTCAGGGCGGGTTTTCTTTTTTCAAACTCGCAGCTGAACTTTGAAGCTGTATGGGAGCTCTGCTCTTCCAAGCAAGCCAGACCCTGATTGCATCATAAGCGAGATAGATGCAAGTGATGCATACGTTGTAAGCGGCATGAGTGCTGGACCAGCCAACCTCGCAGCGTCCCGGCAATAATGCGTGTCTCGACGAGAGGAACTGGACTGCCCTCCGATTCGAACCAGCCATCCACGATCCAAGAACCGCAAAACACTGCATGTGCATGTCGGAACATAGGTCTCAGCCATCCACAGTCTCGGCCCAGCGCATCTGTCAACCACTACCGTCGCCAAGGTAGAGAGTCCTTCCAGCAACCTCGTTCTGTCAAGAAAAGGCCAACCCGGTACGGAGTATCACTCTCCGGCAACCGCTAAATTCTCCATTGAATCCCGACAAACACCCTGTACGGAGTACGGCGTACAGGGCTCCATAATTTCCCCACTACAATGATGGAAAGGCGAGGTGCCCTCTTAATATGATCATTTCAGTTCACCTCCCAGACAACGGATACGGCCCTCATACCAAGATCGGCCAAGTTCCTGCATACCCATTAATGCATGATGGGGCAGCAGCCGCTCAATATCTGGTTAGTAGGTGCATCATGATCGAGAAGAATTCAGATATCGTCACAAGCTAGACGACATCGGGCATACTCCACGATCCTTCGGTTGCCTATCATCGAGTGGCGCAAAAATTTCGTCGCGCCGTTTATGTATCTCTACACATTGCGTACCCAAGTCGAGCGCTCAAGCGAGACAGTCGATAAGTTCGGCTAGTCTTGTCGCTACAGGGCGCCACCTACTGGCCGGCTTCCTGCAGGGACAATCCATGCGTTGAACTGTCCTCCTACTCTGCTCGTGGTGTGAGAACTCATCACTTCTCATTCATGATGATAAAGGAAAACTTCAGCTCTCCGTCTAGCGACGCGAGAGTTGGTAGAGACTGCGGATAACACGGCTAGGTATGTATGTGCTGTACCAGCTGGGTAGTGAGATTGAGTGGTTTACTTGGTTTGATCATTTATTTTCCACATGCCTTTGCTGGCTAAACCCCAGTAAGGTATGGGAAACCACCCATCATTCAATCGACGAGCAGCTGAGACGAATACCTACTCGTCTTTGTCGGCATTCGTCTCTTGATATTCAGCCCCCTCTCGCGATGCAAAGTCACTACGCTGCCTCACAAACCGCCGTATATTCTTCGCCTCTGAGATGACCCACCCCTCCTGCTGCATGAAATACATATCCACCTCCTCCAAGGTCGCTCCCCCGGTCTCCGGCACGAACCAATACAGGTACGGCAGCGCAGCGACCATAACCGCGACCCAAATGAGGAAGAACCTCCACCCGAGCGTCTCAAGCCCCGTCGGGGTAATCTGCACAATAACGTAATTCGACATCCACTCGGTCGCACTCGCAATCGCTTGCCCCGGAATCCTCATGCGCAGCGAGTTGATCTCCGGGGCAAACACCCATGGGATCCCCGCCCAGCTCGCGCCGTAGACGAACTGGTACGTGAAGATGCAGGCAATCGCACCGTAGCCCGAAGCGCGCTGTAGGGCAGGGATCTGCGCGTGGTAAGCGGCAACGGCGAGTGCGGCCATGGCGAGGCAGGTTGCTGCGAGGCCGTAGATCATTATGGGCCGGCGGCCGGATCGCTCGATGAAGCAGACGGGAAGACACGAGCTGATGAAGAATGCGATGGAACCGCAGCCGCTGACGATCGCGGAGAAGCGTGGGGAGAGGCCGAGCGAGGTGGAGAAGATTTTTGGGCCGAAGTAAACGACCGCGTTGATTCCAGTGAATTGTTGCAGGAATTGGGGCACGGCGCCGAGGATGATGCGCCGGAGGTTCTGGAGCTTGTCGTTGCGGAAGAGGCCCAGCCAGCTGCCCTTGATCTCGGCTTCGTGCCGGGCGCTGTCGATAATGAGTTGGGCTTTGTCGCGGACGTGCAGAGAGTCGGGCGTTGCGCCGTTCCCTTCAAGCTGGGCGACGACTTGGTGGACTTGCTCGCTGCGGCCGTGCAGGGCAAGCCAGCGGGGGGACTCGGGGATCAAAGGGATGAGAATGAATGTGCCCACGGGGAAGATGGCTTGGAGGGCGAGACGGACTCTCCATTGCGCTGACCCGTGGACAGTGCCACCGAAGACGAACGCAAAATCGACCCAACTGTTGCAGGGTTACTCCCAGAGTAGGTCGAATGAGGGG
>MU628294.1:0-71624 GCA_025688815.1 Aspergillus carlsbadensis
CGTGGTAAACATAGTGGAAAGCTTAGCCTGGGTTTGATAGATATCGTTGGTTCGGGGATGAATTCCGATGCGGTGGGGTGACGCTAGGGGCGGAGTGACAGGGATCATCAACGATGATCGTACAGAGGTCGTGGAACGATGAAACAAAGATGCAGAGACGAAGGATGATGCAGAGAGATGAACAGAGAGCTTGGTTTGATGCTTCGTATTGTGTAAGGAACGATCAAGAAGAATAAGTCGTATTAAACTAAAATACGAAGCATGGAGAACTAATGGAGGTTTGTGCGAAGCACAACCGACTATATACAGAGGAACGTCACGTGGCGATGACCTAAGCGGGAAAGCAGGGCGAGGCCCGTGACACACAGTTTGCCATAAAGAATGGATATTATTAGTTAATAAAGCCTGTTCCTAGGCTGGCTAGAAGAGGCAGAAGAAGTCCTATTTAGTAATATAGCTAAGGCCCATTAATTTATGTAGAAAGTCTTTAAGATTCTTGCTATAAGTAGTAGAGAGAGGTCTAAAGATCCTAATATTAAGCAGCTGTAGTAAATAAGTTAAATAAGGTGGATATATTATTAGGAGGATCCTATTAGTATTATAGTAATTAATAAACTTTATAGTAATATAAGATCCATAACTATTAAGGATAAGAAGCCTCCATTACTAGCGCGCCTTGTCCTTTATTTCATGGTTAAATATATCCTTTAACCAGGCGTATCCTAGCTTATTATTAGTCCAACCGCTTGCAGAGGAGGTAAAGAAGCAAGAATAAAGACTAGGATTAAAGTCTTGAAGCCAGGAATCTTGTATATTACTAGTAGTAGCCTAGTAAATAAGACCTGGTAAGAGAGAGGTTCTATTAGCGCAAATACAAGCAATTAAAGTTATCCACTTATAATTCCCATCCTACAGTCGTTGCTTGAGCCCCCTAGTTATATATTTCTACTTTATAAAGATCCTAAGGCCTTTAACTAGCATTCTAATAAGAAATCCTTTCTTATCCATATTATAGATATCCTCTTACTATAGCCCGTATTCCTTCATCTTCTGGTTTAATAGCTCGAAGTATAAGGTGTATTTATATATAGAATCAGCTCATTTTCGCGCGGCATTAATAGCTGTTGTATAGGTTAAGATAAGGTTATCTTAGTGGTGCTTTATAAAGCACCCAGGCTAGTGTTTTCCAGGCTTTATACTAGTAATTTCCTTTGCAAAATTCTAAAGTATCTTATAGGACGTGAAGAGGCCTTATTTAGTAAGCTTATTAATATAGCTTATTAGGTCTTTTTTGTGTTAGTTAGTGAGAACTTGCAGCTGCTTATATTAGTGGTCCCTTGGGTGTTGTACCCCGCGGTGGCGCCTTGATAATGTTGACTAGTCAACGCCATATTCTTTCATGATCTTGGTATAGTTAATTAAATCGCCAAGCTTCAAGGAATTGATTGCTTCTATCACAGCTTTAATTAAACCTATATTAGTTAAGATATAAGCTGTTGAAGTTTAGCAAAAAAACAGTTAGTGAGGTAAAATCGGGCGGCAGGTGGGACCGGGCGTCAGGTGATCACCGACTGTACTGGACCTTTTAGGCTAACAGTCAAGCACTTTTCGCAAAATGTCAGTCTTGTAATGCCTCGATAAATCTTTCAACAATGTTATCCGCAGTATCTCTCTCGATAAGATGTTGTCACCCATCAACCAAATTCAAATGATCATCCGACACCCCTTCTCCGAAACAAAATTCAGATATCGTGTCTAGCATACTTACTCACCGCCCTTAGTCTCTTCCCATACTTCAACAAGATAAACGGATACGGCACGAAAAGCACTGTCAAACACCCCAAGAGAGTACACGCCCACCCAACACCTAGATTATGAAACATCGCTGATGCAAACAAGGGAAACCCGGCCCCAAATGAAGAACGCAAAAAGTCATTACCCGCGAGCACTGACGCCGCATACCTGGGGTATGCATGGGCCTGGTAGCAAAAAATGCAGTTGAAGATCAAGCACCCGCCCACGGCGAAAAGCATGGACGCGATTATTGGAACGATCCAATGCACGGACGCGAATTGGCCTGTCCAGCCAAACCAGAAGAGTGAGATGGGAAGGGCAAAACAGCCGACGCAGGCGGGCGGGAGTTGTTTTTCGGGTGAAATGTTCCAATTCTCGTCAAAGTATTTGGCCTGGTACTTGTACTTCCAGTAGAAGTAGCAGGGGATTGTGATGCAACAGGTGGAGATAAGGATGCCCAGAAAGGCGAGACCACTTTCACCAGTGTTGAAGCCGCGAATTTCGCTGAAGACGATCGGAAAGGCTTCGAACCAGATGTACAGGATGCCGTAGATAAGGGCGATGTAGAGGTTCATGAGGAAGACAATGGGTTCGAGGAAGCAGAGTTCAAAAGGGCGAATCAGGGCTTCAAAGAGGACGTCCTGGTTTGTTATGATAGAAGGTTAGTGAGGTGGGTGGGGTGGGGGTGGAATTCAAAGGGAACTGCGTATAGGATAGATTATAGAAGGTGACAACAGGTGTATACTTTTGGTTTCACGTGCTCGAGTTCAATCTCGGCTTCACAATTATAATTCGAGTTGCCGGTGATCCTACGGACACGACGGGCTCGGCGATAGAGGATGTTCGGCGAGTATGTCTCGGGAAGAAAGAAAAAGAGTAGCACGAGAACAAGGGCGGATACCCAGAGAAGCTGCCAGATAGTCCAGGTCCATCCTTTGGCTTGAGCGGCGAACCCACCAACAAGCGGACCAAGGACCGGAGCAGAGATGGCAAATGCACCCCAGATAATAATCATATAGTCGCGCATCCTGGGGTTCCAAATATCGCCCATCGAGGCTGCGCCTGTGGCTAGGGCCGGAGACCCAATAAAGCCGGTCAGGAATCTAAACACCAGTAGCGTGCCAAAGTTCTTCGCGTATATGACAGCAAATTCGAAAAAGACAAAGACAACCAGTGTGAGGACGTAGATGGGGCTTCGGCCAACTGGGGGCAGCTCTGACAACGGAGACCAAACCATTGGACCTAGTTCATCAGTCAGCCCCAGCATCTAGTGCTTCGAGTTGTTGTAAATGCCAGGAAAAGACGTACCCAGGCCGTATCCTAACACAAACAAGGTCAACCCCAGCGTAGCAGCCACCCTGCTAACCCCGAACTGCTCGCATACTCCAGGAATCCCTGGTGTATAGATCGCCGAACCAATATATATAGCGAATGTGAGAAGCCATATTAGGCTACTGACAAAGAGCTTCTTGAATGTACTCCAGTTCTGAGGGTTCTGGTGGTGGTCAATACATGTGAGTTCGTTTCTTCAGTATCGGACTTTCCAGGAATAACCCACCTCAGGATCATCTGGGCCCCGCCAATCGATAGCAATTGAAGCATTTATATGGGACCCACGCTGCCTCTCGTTTCTAGCGGTCGATGTGGATGATATATGGCGGGCGTGACGATCTTGATGCCTGCGAGAGGACTGCAAACAAGCCTAAATTTTCCGGGTCCGGGTCTGGGTCATTTTCAATGGCCTCTGCTTCCTCATCCTTGACCTCGGTTTCCGTTTTCAGGTATTGGATCCACACGTCTGGATTAACCTCTTCTGGATAGAGCAGCCATTTCCCCCGACTGAAGATGCGCACTAGCTTCCCAAAGGCTGAATCTCGGATTGTCTCCATGATCAGTAAGTGTGAGAGCCCTTGCTGGAAAATTATCGCAAGAGCACCACCTAAGTAGGGGTGGTTCGGCGGAATTCGCCCATACTTAAAGCATTCTGGTGGCAATTGAGAAAGCTAAACACCCATGGTTCCGCTGAATAACAGCACGAGTCTGATTAATATTATCACCAGGCAATCTTCATGCATAATATGTCCACGGCTCCTAGCCTAAACCGTATTCTTCAGATTCTGGCAGCTTGACAATATAACCCAGAATCATCCACACTCAGTACTTGGAATGTCCAGCTTATGATAAAATCCATGATGACTACATCTACACACCCTGACGTCAGGATTCAATCGATCACGTGATAGTTTCAACTTGCAGCCTATTGAATAAGAAGATTGAATATCACTCACAGTCAGGGCTTACTATCTGATCTCAAGCTGCAGGCTGAAGGTCGTAAACGCCTTGGGGATTTATATTTATGTGGTTCGTAGATATACGGTTAACTCAGCTAAAAATGGACCCTCAGAATGACTTCTTCCAAAAACAAAAAACGCCACCTGAGACTTGGATTGGTGCATGAAGATGACGTAGCTTAGCGCCGCCAACATTTTTGGGTGTACCAGCTTCCTGATTTTGCGTTTCTACACTTATTACTATGGTTGATCCGATGGTGGACGCCAGGGTATGAGTAAGTCCAGCGCTGGGGTGACGAGTACGATGGCGTGGTTGCTAGAGCGCCGGCGTTCCGGTTGGCGCAGCAGCAGGTGAGCCACCTCTATCCTGCGTGGAGCAGACCATGGATTATTATCCCCCAAAACCCTGATGATACGTATAGAGGGCACTTCTTCCCGAAGGGCACTTTTTACCATGCGAATCAGTGGGCCATCCACCGAGATCCCGAGCTCTATCCTGACCCTGAGAATTTCCGTCCAGGGCGATGGCTAGACCCCAGCTTTCCAACCTACCGTGAACCATTGACTCAGTTCCCAAATATGCAGAACTACTCGTGTTTTGGGTTTGGTCAGCGTATTTGTCCCGGGCAGAGTATCGCAGAGCGATCTTTAAACATTCTCACTGCTCGCATAGCCTGGTCAGCCACCCTCAGCCGCAAGAAGGACGCACAAGGGAATTCTATGCCGCTGCCTCTATACGACTATTGTCCTGGCTTTAATGTCCAGCCGAATTTCTTTGATTTTGATGTCACCGCACGCTCGCCCAAGCGAGCCGAGCAGATCGCCACAGCCTACGAGGAGGCACGTCTGACAAGGGATCAAATTTTGACCTAGGAATTAAGATATTATACAGTAGTTATATAGTTTTTTACGTTGTTGCTCATGTGAGCCACCCCACAGCCAAATGGTCGACCCCACTACCCCCGTGGGGAAGTCACTCGACGAAATTAGTTAACTAGTTAGTTAAGAGCAGCGGTGTAGTAAGCTGGAAAGTTAATTCAACAAATACTCCACTTAAACTCGTACAACTCAATCTTGATTTTGCCATGCATATCCACTAAAATATGACGGCCTTGTGCCATAAATAATTACAACAACGTGGTGTTTGAACTTGGGGAGGTCGTTCTAGAATGATCTCGAGTTACCAAGTACCAAGTAATGCACATAGGGATCACGGCCCCAGGCCTTCTTTTTACGAAGAGATTAGAAGACAAAACGAGGGAAGGTAATCACAGAACAACTAGAAATATAGCAGGTAGATAGAGATGAAACACGTTAGTTCAACCACAAAATGTTACGCGGCCTGATCTATGTCCAAGAGCCACACTGTTTCCACTGGTAACCGCCCATTGCGGGTTACCCATTTCTCATGGACAGTTATTTCGTTCTCCTGTCGTTCAAGGAAGGAGAGGTGAGGTTGGTGGCTCATGGGTAGTGAACTGTGGTCAGTAAAAAGACAGCTGTTAGCTGAGAATGACAAGGTGTTTATGACCACGTCGACTTGATGTTCATGTTTCTCAATCCCCGTGGCTAAATCCCAGGGCCATCTCCCGAGGCGGTCGCGACCGTTTGCCCATCTGGCGAGAAGGCCACCGCGCGGGCCAAATCCATGTGGCGCTGTAAAGTGCGGCGCTCCACCCCCGTGGCCGCATCCCAGCGTCGCATAGTGCCATCTCCCGAGGCGGAAGCAATTGTTTGCCCATCTGGTGAGAAGACCACTGAGCGGACACAGTCCGTGTGGCCTTGCAGCATGCGGCGTTCCACCCCCCGTTGCTGGGTCCCAAAGCCGCACGGTGCGATCTTCGAGGCGGACGCGACCGTCTGCCCATCTCGTGAGAATGCTACAGCGCTAACCCAGTCCGTGTGGCCCTGTAGTGTGCGGCCTTCCACCCCTGTGGCTGGGTCCTAGAGTCGCACGGTGCCATCTCCCGAGGCGGACGCGACTGTCTGCCCGTCCGGTGAGAAGGCTACTGCGTGGACTGTATTCGTGTGGCCGTCTAGTACTTGCATGCACGGATCCCAAGCCTCTTGCATGACAATGGCACGCTCTAGAAACTCCAACCATTCACGCCAATAAAGCTCCTTACTTTCACTAGCTCGTGGACAGAAGGCAAGTGCAGCGCTGTATGTTTGTAATGGCGTCTCTTGTATGATAAACCCATAGCTAGTCGCAAACCTCTCAAATTCCTTGAACATTGAATGATGCTGTTTAGCATTAGCAGATCGTTTAGAAGCAGGCGATTTTGACGCCCTCCGTCCACCGAAAATTGTCTTTACATTCCGTCTATATGCACTGATATTCTGAGATGTTTGAGCAGGAGCTTGCTTCTATTTTGCGTTAGGTGACCTTCTGTTGAGCAGTATTAGGAGCCACATACCTGCTGTTGGTGGACGTCGAGTCGCGAGACTTCCCCGATGATATCCCTGTGTCGCTCATGACGTTCAACTTGGCTTGTCTGGCGCATTGGATGCAGATCAAATATCATGTTGCATTTTTCGGACAGAAAAGTGAGATTAAGGATAGATTGGAGAATATTTCGGTCCAGGTACAGTCTTGGAAGGTGCAGGACATAAAGCAGATTGCTAGAAAGAAGCTTGGTGAGGATGGATATGCAGGGTTCACTGGGGAGCATTTTACTGAGGCGGAGTATCGGGCTTGGGTTTCTGAGAGGAAGAAGTCGAAGGCTTAGCTCAGGGTGCTATTTCCTATCGCATGGCTGGCGAACAATGTCGGAGATTGGGATGACCTCAGTCTGGATGGACATGTCGGAACCAATAACGATGGCCGAAGCAGAATTCTAAATTGAGATATTTGAGTTATGATCTAGATCACACAGGATAGTGAGGACACATGTAAGCGACATAGTTATTCGCCGACTTCCTCTTGTCCGCAGATAAATCTCGTGACTTCATTATCTGGTTTGTCCGTCAACCTTTGATGCGAGCATTCCAGCCGTCGATCCCGATAGGGTGGCGGACGATACACCCGTATTGGCCGCATTGGTCATACAGCCGATGAGTTGCTGGTGGCAGGTGTTGAGGGCCTCTTGGGCTCCATGGACGGCCCGCTGTATGTCCTCTCATGTGGCGGCCGGTGTTCTAAAATCGATTGGATGGTTGCCACCGTTCGAGTGGTCGAACGAAAAATCGAAGCCACCAATTCAAATCTCCAGCAGATCCAAAAAAAAATCCTCATTGAACATTGAAAACCTCGAAAAACCTCGTCAAGAGCGTCCTCTCTATCTTCTACACTCCCGAGCAGCTTCAGTTCAAATCTCCAAGCGTAAGATCTTGTTGGCTTTATCGTCTTCAAACTACTCATTTTCATATATCGTATGTTTTCGGGTTGTAAGGTGTCTTTGCGGCGATTCTTTGCGGCGATTGAGGGTTGAAACGCTGAAGCGTTGAAGTGTCGGGTAGTGGCGCTTCAGCGTACCGTTTGAATGGAGATGATTCAACCATTCTCCGGAAGAATACCTGTTCCGGGAGCCGTGATAAAACCTCGTATAGCCGTGGCACTGCATCTCCATCTTACACGGCCACCCCTCTTGATGGAAAGCTGCAAGAGTAGCTGAGGTAGAGACACGCGACCCCGCATATCTGCAACAGAAGAAACACACAAAAACAGTGACCCAAGGCACCACCATGTCCACGGATACGGCAGAGAATGACCCACTATCGTCCTTGATTCATTCCCAGGCGAGACGAAGCGCCAGGGGCTCGGAGATAACCTCAGTAAGCAGTGGCACGGTGCTTCGTGGATCCAGACTCTCAAGTGGTGTACCATTTCCATATCTCCATGACCACGGCTGCGATGACCAGCATCATGATGCTTCTGCATCCCCCTCTACTCCTGCTCCTCCACCAACCATGACAATACCAGTCTCCCCCGACTCAATGCTCGAAATCACACCCTGCCTAGTAGAAAGTGATGGTGATGGCCCCGCCATCCAGGCTTTCTCCATTTCGAATCCCACCTCCCAACCCGGCCGCCAGCAGATCTATCAGGTCCAATACACCTGCCTCTACTGCCCACACGACGACTTCAACCCCGACCTGGATCCCTCGTCCGAGCCCAAGTCTGAGTCCAAGTCCCCGTCCCACGCTGCAACCAGATTTATACGCCGAACTACTCCTAGTAGGCCCATCTACACCGACGCCTCCGACCTGCAATACCACATCCAAGACACGCATTTCCCTTCGTACCAACTTACCTGTCGTTGCTGCGGGTGGGTCGAGCACAGTATCGACGGGTACAGGCGCCATGTGGCAGCCGAGCATCATCGCGCGCGGGCCGCTTCGAGGGCGGAGCTTATAAGCGTGTATGAGGGGCTAGAGCCCCCCGGGAACTGTGTGCTTTGTGGACAATGGGTGAGTGGTGGGTGGGAGGGCTTTTATGGGTGTTTTGTTGGGCATTGTGGGCGGTTGGTTGGGGTTGGGGTTGGGGTTGAGGGGGGAGGGGGGAGCCTCGATTGAAGGGATAGGGATAGGGGACGGTGTAGTGCTCTGGGGTTCATTAATGCCATGATTGCCTCAAGGACTTTTCTGAGGAACTGAAGAGGTATGAACGGCTAGATAATGAGAACATGGCCCCCAGTGGAATCAAGAGTCTCAGTGTCATGAGGGACTCATATTTGAAGGTTCATTAGAGGGTGAAACATCATGATTCTCTGGAGGAGTCCCAAAGACAAGTGCAGAGGCATATTCAGGCAATAACTATGGTTGTCGCAATGGCTAACCTGTGAGCCCTCCAGTTGTCATTCGCTAGATATACCCGTTTGAAGTCCCGCCACAATGTCTACCAGGGGCTAATACAGCTCAGACGGATTATTCAACGACCCATTATCTGCAGAGACGTCGCACGACATATCTTCGAAACTGCATGGAGAGTTTTCAGACGCAATCATCTAGAGGAGTTGCTTATTCCTTTTGAAAGAGCCCTAGCATGGACTTTTGTCTTGCACAACCGTGAGTTTGATGCGGTCAGTTTGCTGCGACTGATTCAAGGGGGATTGCCGGTCCGTAGATCTCAATTTCTTCAGGCTCGTCGTTTCTGCGCCCGATTCTGCCTCACGGTGCTGCCTGGCTAGGTTTATAATACGTTGTTTTACCCAAGAGGATTTCCGAGGTATGGTGAAACATGCTATATTAGGCGGGCATTCTCAAACCAGATCTAAGAGAGGAGCATCGCACCCTAAATAGCTTTGAGGACATGTCATACTTGAAGATGCTCGCCCAGAAGCTGGTCGAACCCATTCGTTTCATGATCATGGCTTTCTGTAGCCGACAACCTGACAGGGCTCTCGGTTTTTCCCGTGGATTCGCCGAAAGAGCGTTAGTATGAACTCTACTATATTGGATCGTGCTGGGATTCGCTCCCTACAAGGTGGGCTTCCCTCGGAGTCGATGCCGATCAATAGCCGCTTGATTCATGTAAGGTTGCATTTGAGCCTACCATTCCTCGAGGACACGGAGTTACTCTTGCAGGCGAGCCGAGAGGCCAAGAAGGAAAGATCAGATGTGCTCCGTATTTGGCGCAACAAACTTCCGAACAGGGGTCTGAAATGGAACGTGCAGATTTCCGCTATGGGAAAGAGAGTCTATGCATAGGGGTTGTTATGCATACTCCAAACGCATAGGCCCGATTACCCAAGGCCTTTGATTTCTTAATCATGAGATGGCTATTGCTATGCATCGCGCATCCCATTAACAATCTCAAGGATCGTTTGATCCGAGTCCCAATTCCTCCCTCGTACGCAGATCATATGTCACCGTTGGGTCGAACCCACAACCACTCTCAGCAACAACGGCTGATGACTGAGGGCGTGTGGTCGAGGAGAAGGCTGGGAATCAATTTCCTCTCGTTGGCACGACCTGACCTCGTATTCCCCACTTCGCGCACAGACGCCCCCACACCGTAGCAGCCCCAGGGGCCAGGGCAGGCTTTTTACTCCTTCACTTTCCTGGGCAGGGCGACGTTAACCTGTCAGGCGTGGTAAATTGGCGTTCTGATGTGACGTTCTTCAGTGCGTGGCCGAAATTGTCCAGGGATAGGGCCACGTCTTCAGGAGAGAACAGGGTTTTGGACCGATGGAGCCTCAAAATGCCGCAAAATACGCACCACAATCCTGTAACCTGCTGTGGCGAGCTGAACAAAGTGTGCAAGCGGCCAGACCTGCATAAGTAGTGCCCTGAACCAAACTACATCAAGCTCGGAGTCGGAGTTAAACTGGACTGGACGTGCTGATTCGCGACTCGGAAGCGACAGGCCCATGCGCGCTAAAACGGGCTGGGCCCAGTCTTATTCTTACCATTGGGCACTTCCTCTTTGCGCTACCCCAACTTTGTTCTCAGGTGTTGAGGCTAGACTGGTTCTTTTGACCACCAACGAAGATGCTTGTCAAGAGTGTACGCGACAAGAGCTCGCTTCTCATTATCCAGATTCTTGAAGATGTCTTCGCGACTAGATTCCATCTTTTCACAAGCTGCTGTAGAACGAACCCAGTTTGTATCCGTTTCGCCATCAGATAGTGTGGTAACAACGCTGAAGAGATACCGAGGGATGCGTTCAAGGACGTCTGGGTGAATTCCAAGGTCCGGTGACGGATCGAAAAGCAAGTGTTCTGGAAGTTGAGACGTCGAGTTGCCCACGATAGGACCCTTTTGCATGGCCTTCGTTAAGTTGTCCATCTCTCGTCCGATGTTTGATTGCTTCTGGGTAGGGTGGGATTGTTTTGAAGACTCTGAGGAGTTCTATGGTATCTCAAAATAGAATACGCACAATAGAAAGAAATACAAAGGCGACCACACGGCACATAGAGATCGCAGTACAGATAAAGGAGGATGTACAGTAATAAGCCTTCAGTGACTGATGGATCCTCTTGGCTTTACTGTGCGGGGAAGACGGGCTGTGGTTGGGCGAGCTGCCACACCAATGGTCCAAAATTAGCCAGGGCAGCGGCTAGAGCGTGCCAATCAACGATGCCATAACTTGGGTTCCTGAGATCGAGGATTGGACACTCAACGCGAGACTTGAAACAGTGGTGCTTCTAAAAATTTGCTGCCTAGTTTAGGTCCCACCTGGCCAAATATCGTTTGTCAATTGGTCCAACGTGAGGAAGTGACCTCTTGGTGCTGAGTAATCGAAGGGGAACAACGGCACATGCAACCACATGAAGAACCACGGTGGTCTACAGTAGTGACCAGGAAGGTCCAGCGCGTTGGTCTTAAACTTGAGACGGCAAGAAATTCGATGAATCCAATTGTTTCCAACAGCAGTTGAACAGATTTCAAAGTCGTCCAGCCTTTAAGAGGGAAAAGAAAAGGGCGCGTTAATCGATCCCGAGCATCTGCACAGGGTAAATCTTTAATTAACTATCGTAGACAAGTCTGGTATGTACGTAGACCCCCCAAGAAACTATAAGACCAATTAACACAGACGGCAGTAATACTACTAAAGTCACAGTAGCACGCCTGCCACTGGTGCACTTGAATCTTCGAAGGCCCCCATGCATATTCCCGAACCAACTACGGAGAAATAACAGCCAACACCCGCGCCGACGAAGTGCACGCATGGCTTTCCATATTGCTAGTATCCGTCCTCATTCCTACGTAGGGTTAGTTATACCCCTGACAGAAATAGCTCTCAATAGCATCCATCTACTTACATGAGCAGTCATCCCTGCTGCAGCAGGTGTTTGTTCCCGCGTTACCATCGGCACCGCATATCCAGGGGAAATATCTGTACTCGAGGCAATTGATACTGTCCGGGCGATCCTAGAAGAGTGTTAAGTCAAGGAAGGATCATGGCACATGGAGGATTGAAGAACATGCGCGGTAACATACGACGCAATATGCATTAACGGCGGTGGCTGCTAGGGCAGGGAGGAGGTAGAGTGAGAATCGCATTTTTTCAGTTGACTGGGGCTTGGTGGAAGAGGAGCCCGTTCTTTTTGGGTGCTGATAATCTGAGGGACTGGGTATGATAGAATCAAAAAAAGAAGATTTCAGGTTGAAGCAAGTGGCAAGTATTTATATTACCCACCGTGCAGGTTCAGGAAGAATGAGCTGAGGTTTTCAGGTCAGAAGGATCTTTATGCCTGCTGGACTATTAGGGGACCACACAAAAAGTACCGTCGACAGGAAGGCAGATCTACTCTCCGCAGCCAATAGCCTAATTAAAGCTCAGGGACCTTTCTTTAGAGCTAACCTCGGGTGGGTGTACTAACACAGGTCTGGTTGCGACTCAGCTAGCCACACCTTTCTCTTACGCATTCTTCAGAGGCTGCGCAGACATTGACCCCAGCCCCCATCGAAGACAAACATTGGTGCGTGAGACCTGACCACCCGAAGCACCCAAAACTCAGGAGAAAAATAAACTGCCGGTTTGAATACTGTACATATTATACATGGAAACCAGGTCGGGGACCCGAAATAACAGGAAGCAGGGGTGCCATCTATCATCTCCCATAAGGAGCTTGCTCCGCTTAGCTTACCCGCGAAATGAAGGACTGATTCATCGAATCAAACCAGGAAATGTCTCTGGCTTGGCAAATGCATCTCGGACCCAACTCGCTGGCTACAAAACCAAAAATGTCGGAGTCAATGCCTCACATAGCCTAGCGAGGCCGTTTGGCCCCTTTTAAGGGTAAATATACCATCGCTGATAGGTGGACCCAGCGGCTGCAGAGAGGGAAGACCGCGCTACGGCCTCTGTGTTGTGGGGGGGCTCGGGTTGGGGAATACGAGAACTTAAGAGGAAAATTAATCGACTCAACGGAGTAGGATAGATGTCTTAACTTCACAACTTGTATACCAAAACATCTAACTACCTTGAAGTAAATGGCAGCTCAAATAAAATCCACCATCAGCTCGACGTCCCAGCTGCCTCAAGCCTGGGGGCTCGCTGAGCCGCTCTACGAAGGATCTATCTCGTACACATTGCGGGACGACGTGTCGGCAGTAGATTGGCATCAAGTATGAACAGCATGTGGGGAGACTTCACGATGTTGACGTGCGTGATTCAAGTTCTGATTAGAGTGGGCAATAGATCCTCGAGGTGACAGCATGTCAGCATGTAGCTAGCCTTTAGTCAGCGGTCACGTGGCTCACCACCAGAGTTTTCATCTCTGCGACCTTCCCGTAGTTAGGAATGAGATCAGAGTTTCAGTGTCATCAGGTTATGGCCCTTTCTTGCTCAATTTTCACAAGGAATCTAGTTAATTCCTATAATCTTAGCAAGCTAGCATCTATTTCCTAATTTATTACCTCTCTTCCCATCCTATTCCAACCCCTGGTGTGAAGGGCTGAAGCCGGATTTATATTTAATCTAGCTAGGCCATAAACTGTGTATAAAAAGCTTGGAGAAAGGAAGTTCTCTAGGTGTGTTCTTTCTATTAACATGCCAAGGTTACATGTGTGGGTACTAGCCCATGTCTAATATTAGGTACTAGCCCGTAATAATACCCCCCTCCTGGTCTAAACCTTATAAGGGGTATAATAATATGGTTATTATTATTAAATTAGTACTAAATTACCTTATAAGCAGGGCTATATTACTTTTTAAAAATATTTAGTACTATATAGTCCTAAATAAAATCTAGTTTTATTTATATCTTACATGCCTATCCTACCCATTTTACTAGTACTTTATTATAGTATCCTTACCCTATCTTTCTATATTATATAGCTAGAATACTTTTAACTTTAAATTCCTCTTTTTTATTAATAAGTAGTGGGGGTGGCTATATATTATCTATAATTTAGGATAGAAACAGGTCTATAGCAGCTAGATGGACTAGCTTAACATGGAAGACTAGGTATATGCTAGTAGGTATATTAAATTAAATAGTATGTGGTAATGGGATATCTACTACCTAATATTATGCATGCACCCAGTCTAGTTTCTTTAATAGTTACTATATGTGTATATTTTAGAGGTTTAGCTAAACCTAATTATCTTTCTTGTACATGGGGGCAGCCTATTATTATTAGTTTATTTACTCCTCTTATTAGGCCTATATAAAGGTAATAGTAGCTTAGGCCTAATTAGTAGCTTCTTATAGGTAATTTATAAATATTTTACCTACTTTTCCTAGTAGTGTTAGGATATCTTATAGCTAGCTTGTTTTGTCTAAACTAATTAGGTTAATATAATATTTATATATAAAGAAGAAGGGTAAGATTCCTGTTAAGGCAGTATTATAGTTATTAATTATAATAGTAACTATTAGTAGTAGATCCTTCCAGTTGTCTTGCGCGTACGCAGTGAATATATATAGGATTTATTTAATCTCTTGGTTAGCGTGTTCTATCACGCCGTCTATCTATAGGTGGAAAGTGGTTAATAATTAGCATTAAATTAATAGTCTTTTATAGACCCTACCCTAGAATATACTTATAAACTAGGGTTTATAGTTAATTATAATAGCTAGTAGAATTCTATAATACATGTAAAAATATATAAGAAATACCTCTACTATATTCTCTACTATTGTACTATCCATTCTAATAAAAATAATACTCTTTGTTAGTTAATTAATTATTACCATGCAGTTTATTACTCCTGTGGGCCCTAAAGGTAGTAGTCCTATAATAAAGTTTATAGATATTTTAGCCCATATTTACTAGGGAATTAGTAGTGGTTTTAGTAACCTATGCTTAGTATTATACTATACTAAGCTTTATCCATAGACTATATAATTCTAAAGGAAATATTATATATCTTTTACTACTCCAGGCTAGAAAAACCATTAAGATAGTATTAAATAGGTGGTGTCTTACCTGGGATATGCTATTACATGTAAATTATAAATCTTTTATATAATCTATGTATATAGGACTTTGTTCTTTAGAATCTACTTATTATTTAAAATAAAGTAATTTATTGTTATTAATATAGTACTCTAATAAGCTTGTCTTAATATCTAGCTTAGGAATTTAATATTCTCCCTCTAGCAAAGTATAGGAGATTTATTAGTATATTATATTAAAGGCCCTTGCTTTTCTCTATTTTATTTATAGGTCTAGTTCTTTAAATAATAAAATATCCTTTTTAAAGTTAAGGTCTATTTTAGCTGGCTATAAGTTTGCTTATCCAGTCTTAATCTATACCCTCTTAAGTAGTACCTAAAAGTAATTGTTGGGAGGTGGAGGTCATATAAAGAAATATGTATTATATATACCTAGCCTTAACTATACCTGACAGGGTATAGGGTGGCGGTTTTAATAGTATATATAATAAATAAGGGTTTTTGCCACTAAATGTGGACTTTGATTTTTGATAATTTAGGATCTCTCCTTTCCAACTAGATACATGAAGAATTCATACACTTTTATACTTTTAATATTTGTTAGTAGAATTCTATAGATTTATATAGAATTCATATTGATTTGTAAGGAGATTAGTCTAGATCTTCTAGTATTTATAAGAAGATCAATCGAGACCATTCCTTATTTTCATGTGAATATAGATCCCTATAATTTAGGCATTAATGTATGCCTCAGGCATCTATCTTCTGATAGTAATTTATAAGCCTTTTATTTATAATACTACTAGGCATATCTTAGCTTTATTATAATAATATATCTAGTCTTGCTACCAGCTTGCTAGGATAGTAGTAAAGGTTAAAGTTAAACTCTATTAGAAGGTCTGCCCAATACATCTATTATTTATTAAGGTGTTGTGCTTTACTAAAGTATTATAGGTTCTTATAGTCTATTATAATAGTAAATTAGGGTACTATTTTTAGCTCTAGTCTTTATTCTTATAGGGCTCGCACAATTGCTAGTAGCTCTTTATTATAAATCTTATAGTTTAACTTAGCTAGAGATAGCCTCTAAAATAAATAGGCACATGGTTATAGCTCCCTATTAGGTCTATACTAGGATAAGACTACACCTGTTGCCTAGCTAAAAGCATCTACTTCTAATACTATTTTTTATCCCTCTTTAAAGTACACAAGGATTAGGGTATTAATAAAAAGGTCCTTTAATCCTATAAATACCTACTAGCAGCTATTATTTTATTTAAAAATAGCATCCTTCTTTATTAGTCTAGTTAGTGGTGCTAAAATGTTAGCAAATTATGGTATAAATAGTCTATAAAAGTTTATAAACCTAATAAAACTTTATATATCCTATATAGACTTTAGTGTTTCCCATGCCCTAATAGCTTCTACTTTCTTTAGATTAATATAGACCCCCTTTTTAGCTTGGATAATAAAGCTAAGGTACTTTATAAAGTACTATTTATTTATTTAGCCTATGGTAGTTAATATAGAATTATACACCTCTACCTAGCTTCTAGACTAGTAGGATTAGTGCAGCTATAGGTAATTAGCTTACTTATATAAAGTTCTTTCTAAAAAGGTCTATAAGTATTTTTTATAGGTAGAGTAGCTCCTCCTTATTTATCCTATAAAGAGGGCTATATAGTGGCAACTCTTTAACACTATTTTAATCCTATTTTAGTAGTATTTTATGGTTAATTCCTAGCTAGTATAAAGGTAGCTTATCTACTAGTTATTAGCTAAAGATGTCTAACTATTGCTAATAGTGCTTTGGTAGCTTTTTCTTTAAATTAATATGCTTCTTTAGTTAGAGTACTTTTTTAATATTATCTAGTAAAACCTTACTAATATATAGCTAATTTAGTGCTGTTAAGCTCTATACCAAGTAGTAAATTAAATAAGCTATAGCCTGTATTATACATAGCATTTTTATATTTATAGGCCTAATTATATAGTTCATGTGATTCTAACATCTTATTTATTTACCTCCCTTAGTAAAGATATTTAGATACCCCTTCCTAGCTAAATACTATCTATATATATTATATAGCTAGGGATCTCTAAGAATTATACTATCTTCCTATGGTTTAATAATAAATATGAATACATAGCCTTGCTAGTGGCCATATATGTTAAGGTTAAAATATATAGTATAAGTGATTTAGTACTAGTTTAGCACCACTCTATTAAGGACTTATGGGTGTATTTTAATACGCGGGAGGTTAAGTACCTAAACTAGAGACTTATTTATAGTTATATAGTAGTAATAGCTATTATTAATAAGGGCTTTTATAAATTAGATCCTATTTACTCTTATATTAACTATAAATAGTAAAGTCTTATATTTTAGTAGCTTTTTAACACCCTTTTACTCCTGCTTATAGCTTAGAATAGGAGCTACTCTTTTCCTAAATTATTATCTAAGGTTATTTCTTTATTATTAATAGTTTCTATTACTAATTTATTATTACTTATAGGCTTTGCCTTCTTAACATGTGTAGTATGCTAGTGTTTTATCCTGCTAGAGCTTATTACCACGCGTGTATAACTTAGTAGCTGTGCTAGTAAGAGAGTATAGCTAGTAATAAAGTATTTAGATTTTTTATATTATAGATATTTTCCCTTTAACTATTATTTATTAAGCTTGTTTTAATTAACCTATTATACTTACCTCTAGAGAATAGCTTCTAATTAGTAAAGTTTTATATATGGTTTAGTATAGTTTACCTATATAGTAGGGGTCTAGTCTATCTTATTATTTTTTCTTATAGCGCGTGGGCTCCTAGTATAATTAATATCTAGGGTGTTATTATTAGCACTAATCTTATAGATTGTAAGACCCTTACCATATATATATAGAGGATAGTTAGAACTTCATGGACTAAGTTAGCCAGGGGCTGACTTAGCACATGGAAGGATATCCTCCCTTTACAAAGGCAGAGACTTTGCAACTTAGCGTTAATCTATAATACTAACCTGACTATTGATTCACGCATGGATTCTATTATTAATCTCTCTTATTAAGTGCCTTTATACCCTCTTACACTTATCACAACCCCTTCAGGCCTTAGGTCCTTATAATTTTAACACTTAAACTTCGTGATTTGTTTATTAGGGGTAAAGGACACTTGTTACCATGGGATAATCTAAATAAACACCTAGACCTCGCGAGATAAGGTCACGTAATGTAACCATCTAACTAGAATTATCTTATAATATTACTAAGCTAATCCACCTAGCTCGCGAAAAGATAATAAGCCTAGAGAATATGGAAGTAACCTTACCCTTAGCTTCTAGCAGTTCTATAAATAGGGGTAACTAAATAACTAATATTATAGACATAACACCCTATAAAGACCTTAAAAACATGTCCCTTAAGGAACTTTGTGAACAAGCTAAAGCTATTAAGAATCTTTATAAATAAGTAGAATACATTATAATTATTAAAGGGGACTATTAGTTAACCCTTTGCAAGCATAACTAATTAGAATTATAAGTGCAGTAACTTCCTCCTCCTAAAAGACCTCTCCTTTTATAACTACCTACTAAAGACAAGTAGTATTACATAATAACCTATGTAAATTACTACAAATTTATATAAAAGATAAGAGCCTTTAGGGAAACAAATTACTATATAGAGGAGGACTATCTAAACCTTGTAATCCTATACCTTAACTCAACACTCTAAGGGTTATAGGAGCTTGAGGATGTCCTATATGCTTTATAAACATGGGATAACTTCTGCTAGTTTCTCCTTTATTAGTTAGGAGATCCCATGGACTATTACTATGTAGCCTAGAGCAAGGCTATCCACATAAAGCTATAGGAGGGCGAGGATAACTACACCTACCTAAGCCACTGGCGTGACTAGTGGGCAGAAATCAGTAATAAAGGTTGCTCTGCAGATGCTATTATTCTAAGGCTATTCTATAAGTCTTTCCCATTTGCAGTGCGCTAGAAGGTTTATAAGTAAAACTAATTCCTAAAGACACTAGTAGAATTAGTATCCCTTATTATAAAACTCTAACCAAGCATTTAGTTAAACACCTCGTGAAATAATTAACCTTAATAAGGAAAGAAGAATAATAGGCAAGGGAATAAAGCTAATTTAAAAGGCTCCCTGTAAGTAAGACCTGATTATAGAGGACAATAATCACTATAGGGCTAGATGGGCAACCATCAGGTTTGCAGAATAGGTTAATACTAGAATAACCACAAGGGTGGTGTGTGATTCTACCTATATAGGAAATTAGGTTATATTAAATAAGACTGCCCTAACCTTTTAAAGGAGAGGGAGTAGAAGAAGCAGGAATAATATAAGGTACCTGCAACCATGGCTGCTATAGTAGCAAAGGAACCACTACTAGAGAGGGAATAGCTAGTAAGGGAGAGGATAATCCTCCCTATAAAGGCTACCTTGCCTAGTAGGGTGACCATGGATTATAGGGCCCTAATTAATAGTGGGAGCAAGGTTAATATGGTCCTATTCTTACTTGTGAAGCAGGCAGGATAGGATATCCTCCTATATTAATTATTCACGCGAACCATAAATAAAGGAAAGCTTTAAAATAAAAAAGTCTTAAAAGTAAGGATTACTCTTTAAGACTTATAAAGGGTTTAGAAGGAATTCTAGATCCTTATAGTAGTATCCCTAGATATGGAATAAGTAACTCTAGGGATGCTATAGCTTAGGATACATGACCCAGAGACCTGCTGGGCTGAAGGGGAATATATCTTCTATAGGGATAGTCTTAAGATTAAGACTGTATTTATAAAGGACTTCTTTAACTCCACCCACGAAGCTCCTAACAAGGTATTCTAGGTGAGCGCAGTAGACGTAGAGAAGGTTATTATAGGGGATAACTTGCTAGAATAGTATAATAACTTTGCGAGTATATTTTTAAAAGAGGAATCTAAGGAGCTTCCTCCCTACTATAAAGGAGTTAACTTGTAGATTAAGCTAGTGGATAGGAAGGAGCCATTATTTAGGCCTCTATACTATTACTTTTTATAGGAGATGGCAGCTATTTGTAAGTATGTTTAAACCATGCTTGTAAAGGGCTAGATCTAACCTTTAAAGTTATCTGCAGGGGCACTACTATTATGCGCGCCTAAGAAGGATGGGGGAGTCTATATTTGCATGGACTTTTATAGGCTTAACGCCATCTTAATTAAGAATCACTACCCCCTTCCCTTAATTAATAAGACTATTGCATAACTAAGTGGTGCATGGATTTACACTTAGCTTGACCTTTGTAATGCATATAATCATATCTATATTGCAAAGGGGGATAAGTGGAAGATAGCCTTCTGTATAAAGTACAGACTATTTAAATATTTAGTTATGCTATTTGGGTTAACTAATACACCCATAATATTCTAAGGATATATAAACTAGGTGTTTTGTGACCTCCTGGACATCTATATGGTGGTATATATTAATAATATTATTATCTTCTTGCAAAACATGGAAGAACACCAGAAGCATGTTAATAAGGTCTTGCAAAGGTTGCAGGAAGCAGGGCTTTACTACAAGCAAAGTAAATATATATTTATGATGCAGAGGATTAACTTCCTAGGATATATTATTACCTTATAGGGGGTGGAGATGGAGCCCTTGTAGGTGGCCACTATTATAGAGTGGCCTATGCCTAAAATAGTCTATAAGATCCTAGTATTCTTAGGTTTTATAAACTAGTACTAGAGGTTTATTATAGGTTATTTTTTAATTACTATAATGTTAACTAACCTCCTTTGCAAGCTAATAGATGGGCTGGCAAGGATAGTAAAGGATAGGGCTAGTATTATAACCCTAGATGCCCATGAAGTAGTGCAGCTTCTTAAGGAGAAGTTTAGGGAGATAGTTAAGTTAAACCACTTTCTAGAAGACCTAGTCTCGCGAATAGAGATAGATGCATCTAGAGGGGGTCTAGGCAGAGTCCTAAGCTAGAAGCATGTGGATGGTAATTAGTATCCTATTATATTCTATTTATAAAAGCTAAGTATTATAGAGCATAACTATATTACAGGCAAGCAGGAATTACTCGCGATTATAGAGTGCTTTAAGGAATAGAGGCACTACCTTAAAGGTAGTTACTAGGAAATTAAGGTGATTATAGACTATAAGGCCCTTGCTACCTTTTAGTTACTAAGTAAGGTGCTCTTATAAATATAAATTTAGTAGTTATAGTTCTTGGCTAGGTTTAGGTTTAAGATTATACATTACACAGGGATACTAAACCCTGTGGATGGACCCTTGCGCAGGGTTAACTATCTAAGAGATGGTCTGCGTGAGGAGGACTATAAAGGTTAATAGGATAGAGCTAAGCGCAAGCTCCTTACCCAGCTGGGCTTCGTGACGACGAAGGATACCCAGGAACCCTCTACTAAGATTATGGATGGGAGTATTGCTAGTATTAAGGCAACACTAGCTTAGGGTAGTAGTGCATATACTAATTGCCCTGGAGTGTCCAAGCAAGAGATGCTTGTAATAGTAGCTATAGTATGTGGTAATCCCCTTATAAAGATTAAGGTTCCTATAGAGGAAGTTTAGAGAATTTATAAGGTAGAAGGGCTATTTTAGGCAGACCTATTATAAAGGCTACTAGAGAGCTTACTATAGTTCCTTATAGATAATAATTTCGCGCAGCAGGTTTTAAAGGTGATCTAGAGGTTTAAAGCTTATAAGAAGGAGCAAGAAAAGTAGAAAAGTACCCTATAACCCTAGAAGCGCTGGCAACTTTATAAAGGGCTCCTCTACTACTAGGGCAAACTATACATGCCTAATTATTATTAGTTAAAGATGGAGATCCTTATAAAGCTATATAACAACCTAATAGCTGGCCACTTTATAATGGAGAAAACGCTAGAGCTTGTTTAGAGATACTTCTTTTAGCTAAAGATATAAGAGTTTATTGTGGAGTACTATAGTACCTATAAGGTGTGTTAGGGTTCGCGGGTAAAGAGAGGTAAATAATATAGGCTATTACAGCCACTGCTAATCCCTGCGAACCCTTAGGAGCAGATTAGTATAGATTTTATTATGGATCTGCCTGCTAGCATTAAGCATAAAGACTTAAATAGCTTGTAGGAAGCTTATAATACTATCCTAGTAGTTATAAACTATATAAGCAAGATGGCATACCTTGTTCTAACAAGGAAGTTACTAAAGGGGGAGGAACTAGCCTACCTCCTGGTTTACAAGGTGTTCCACCTATATGGCGTGCCTATGAACATTATAACTAACTAAGGTTTAGTCTTCGCGAAAGGGTTCTAGTCTGATTTTATATATTACTTGTGAATTAAGCATATAATAAGCATAGCCTATTATCCATAGACAGATAGCTAGATAGAATGCCTGAATAGTATGCTCAAGCAGTACTTGCAAGGGTATATTAACTTTAATTAGGATAATTAGGTGGACTTTCTACCACTAGTAGAGTTTGCATATAATAATATAAGGCAAGCGTTAATTAGGACAACGCCATTTCATGTGGTCTATGGAATGGACCTATGAGTAATTATATTAGACCCTCTAGAGAAGGGGGAGGAAGGCTATAAAGCACATAATTATATTACCTACCTAATAGAGATTCGCGAGCAAGCCTAAAAGGGGATTATAAAGGCTTAGGAATATTAGGCCATGCACTATAACTAAAAAAGAGTTATAAAGACCTTTAAGGTGGGTAACTATATCTAGGTTTCTACTATAAACTAGTCGCGTATATAACTAAGTAAGAAGTTTAATTAGCTTAGAGCAGGACTATAAAAAGTGATTAAAAGGATAGGTAAGAGTACCTACTATATGGAGTTGCTAGTAGGATTATAAGTATATAATATCTTCTATATGTTAATACTTCGCGAGCATTAGGAGATAGATGGTCTAAACATGTAGGATAGGTTTAAGACTAGGTTCGTGAATAAGGATGATTAACTATATAATATTAAGGACATCCTGGGACCAGGCATTAAGGACCCTGCGAAGGTCCTTGTAAAATGGAAGGGCTACGTGGAGCCTAGTGAAGAACCACATGAAAATGTACGGCACCTGCGAGCCTATAAGGCAAGGTTCCTATAGAATAGGCCTATATAAAAAAGTTTGTGAAAGGTAAAAACCCTATTTAATTTATAATAAAGAAGGACTCTAATAGTCATGGGGGTAAATGTCACAGCGGGAGCCTCAGGCATCTCCGCGAGGGAACCGAGGCAGAACCGCTCAGTTCCCGAACCTGGCTGAGGCCTCAGGCACCAAGCGGCGCATTGTTCCTCCGATCGGGAACCGCATTAGACCCGATTGGGACCCGAGTCAGACCCCTTGGCGCTGCTATAGAAATAAGGCCTCTAGAATCGCTGAGCTTGCTAATCCTCAGCGATTTGTTTCTGAATCCAATGGAATACAGCTTCTCTTTCCTATTTCGTACAATTATAGAAGCCTGACATCTTGTCGCTTGCTAGGACCTAGCTCCGAGCGACGACCGACTGCTACCCGACGTCGATCTGACCTCGCCGCTTACAGTAAAAAGCATATTTATAACTAAATACATGACCATTCCTCCCATGCCTGGGTTCGCATAGGGGGCCTATGGCACTTACCATTCCACTAATAAGGAATCAAGCCACTAATATTACCTGGTTAGTTAGGGGTGCACATAATAACTATAAAAGGTTAAGGGTGGTGGTACTTTTTTAAGAGGTACTAAGATTAGGTAAGAAAGAACTTGTAGTTTTATAAATAAGTTATTAGGCTTAGGATAGGGTTATAATAGAAGATGGTGCAAGGGTATATTACAGCTAGTAATATGGAGCTAGGCTTAATATAGTTAGGAGGAGTAACCACATGCAAGCCTCGCGCGGCCAGCTATTATAGGAAGTAGTTATAGTGTCTATAAAAGAGGTAGTTGTTATACTTTTGCCTAATACCTCTAGAGATGCAAGGACTAAAGGGCATTATATTAGGGTTAGTGTGATACTTAGTGCACTTGGAACTAGCTAGTGGTTGTCTACCCACTTGCAACATAAGGAAGGCCTTGTAGAGCTAGGTCTAAATAGCAAGCTAGTAGGGATTCCTACTACCATGCTAGGTAACATGGTAAAGGATTAGCTGGTTCACCTATACTAGCTCTTAGTTTAATAGAGCTTGCGCGCCTGTCCAAGGGTATAGGCCAGGGATGACCATGGGATTTGTAGCTATACAAGGTTTATAGTACATGGCCGTGGGCTTTTTAATAAAGTAGGAACTAGCCCACTCTAGGAGGGTGCTCCACGCTGGTAGATTAAGATCCTATTATGCCCTTGCAAGAGGTCCTTGTGGTGGAGGGGGTCCTAAAACCTAGAAGTTTATGGGGAGCTAGTATAAGGTTAGCAAGGGCATTTACACTTGTAGAAGATAAGTAGACTTACCCTATGGGTGGGTGCCTGTGTTATGTTTAGAAACATAAGGTTAATCCTGTGTATGGTCCGCGCAGGGATCTGGACAGCATAGAGGTGGTATAGCTAGTATGCTAAATAACCTTGCTTAATAGTTGTTATTTACTATAAGACGTGCAGCCTAGCCAAAGGAATAATAGGAGCAGCAGTGGCAGTAGTGGCAGCAAGGGTGGTGGTGTTTAATATCTATCTCGCGGAATTAGTGAGTAATATAAGTAATTATACACGAGCAAAACACGCGAGAAAGCAACTACATGCAAGTAAGTAACTATATACAAGCAAGCAGTAACATGTGAGTATAGGAAGAAGCTTACCTTATAAAAAGCAGGGGGAGGGTAAGACTAGTGGTAAGAAGAAAGTTATAGATAAAGAGTTGCAGTAGGAAACAAGCTAGTATTTATATTAGGGCAATATTGCTAGAGGCAGCTATAACTAGTATTTACTAGAACCTTCTATTTCTTTACTATAAGCTAGAACCTTTTAAGCTATAATATTATATTTACCTTACTAATTAGTAACTCCCGCACCTCTTATAGGACCGCGAGAAGATAAGGGAAGCAGGTATAAAGGAACTTAATAACCTTATAGGTGGAATCCTAATGTTGCCAAGCAACTAATAGCCTCGCGCAAGGGTTGATTCCTAACACCCTCCTCGCGATAAGTAACCTAACACTAGTATGGCTAATAGTGCCTTGCAAGGATTTTAATAACCTTGTAGGTGGAATCCTAATGTTGCTAAGTAACTAATAGCTTCACGCGAGGGATGGTTCCTAATACCCTCCTCGCGAAAGGTAACCTAATGCTAGTATGGCCAATGGTGCATTATAAGGAATTAGTAACTTTATAGGTGGAATCCTAATGCTGCTCCATAGCTAATAGATTCGCGTGAAGGATGGACCTTATAGTTATGGAACCTGTAACTCCTGGTCTACTCGCGGGACTATAGGTTAGTTATAGGAGTATAATACCTTTTTCCTACTTATAAGCTAAGAGAATTTTTTCCTAAGGGGTTTTTTAATGCTTATAAAAGGTTTTTTAAAGGTTACAAGCAGGTCTTAAGGGACTAAGACCTTAAGAGGGGGGGGCAACTATAAGACCCTTACTATATATATATAGAGGATAGTTAGAACTTCGCGGACTAAGTTAGCCAGGGGCTAACTTAGCATATGGAAGGATATCCTCCCTTTGCAAAGGCAGAGACTTTGTAACTTAGCATTAATCTATAATACTAACCTGACTATTAATTCACGCATGGATTCTATTATTAATCTCTCTTATTAAGTGCCTTTATACCCTCTCACACTTATCACAACCCCTTCAGGCCTCAGGTCCTTATATAGAGCCATGTGATTAACTTTAAGAAGGTACTAGGAACACCTTAATATTATAAAGTTTTAGTTATTTTATGGTTTAGTAATACTAGTAGGACTTGTTACTTAGGCTTGTCTAGCTATTTAAAGGTACTAGTATTAGTAAATTCCTTTTCTAATTATAGTAGGAATCTTAAAAAGGACTAGTCCTTATACTACTATATTAAGTAGAGTTATCTTACTACTCTTGCCTTAATATTTAGGTCCCTATAGATATTTTAAGGTAGTTAAGGAGCTATTATAGCTTATAGTTATTTTATTATATTTTTATAAATAAATTAGTATTCTTTAGGGCCATCTTCTTTAGCTAGCGAAGACATATATAAAGTAATCCTAGGGGCTTTTAATAGCTTTATTATCTACTACTAGCTTATTTTTTATTACTATTTACTAGGATGACCACTTTAAGGAGCTCCCTATAAATATTGCTAGGTCTAGAAGCCATGGTTAAGGGTATTATATAGCTATCCTTGTTCTATCCTCCATAACTTTAGTTTTAGTTTATAAGGGATCTAGTAGTGTTTTATTAGGAATTAATATATTCTAGAGTAATGCCTTAAGTCTTTTAATCTATTTATCTTGTGCTGTATTCTATTTGTTCTATGCTATAGTAGCACTTTTGTATATAGCATGGCTCTAAGCAATTTATTATATTAGGGTCTAAGCCTAGCTAGGGGGGCTAGATAATTTACTATTCCTTGCTATTCTTTGCTATATATGCAAGTATGCTAGTTGCTATCTATTTATATTCTGTTCTAATATGTGTCCATTGCTGAATTACTAGGGATTTAGGGGTTGTGTTGTGTATAATATTATTTTAAGCATTATTTATTTATGTTTTATTCTATTAGTTTAATAATTAAGAATTAGAAGCTTTTTATATATAAAGGGCTAAAGCCAGATTTATATTTAATCTAGCTAGGCCATAAACTATATATAAAAAGCTTAAAGAAAGGAAGTTCTCCAGGCATGTTCTTCCTGTTAACATGCCAAGGTCACGTGCGCGGGCACTAGCCCGTGTCCAATATCAGGCACTGGCCCGTGACAAGTTTAGCTATAGCTACTACTATAATAGCTTAAGTTTCCTATTCCTAATTATAAATTCTATTTTAGGCCTCTACTAGACACCACTATTTACTATCTAAAAATATTTACTAACCCTTAATATACTAATAACCTAATTAAACATACTTACTATAACAAGTTAACCCTTTAGCTTTAACACAGGGCTTGCTTAAACAGCTATAATAAATATAGGGAGTAATTATTTCAAAACCACTATTTTTAAGATAAGCTTTAAGTTTATTTTTTATTATACTAGACTTGGAGGATATTATAAAAAGTTAGTATAATAATATTTAAAAGAGATAAGTTACTAACTAATACTTACCTAGGCATAGTACTACTTATTAGTTATCTTTAGGATAAAGACCTTAAAAAAGGGGGATTATTAAAGAACATAAATATTATTAGCTAATAGATCCACTGCACCACAGCCTAGCGCTATAATAATTATAAAGGAATAATATACCACACTAGTTATAGCCCTAATTATAATGCCAAGGCTCTCTATTATAGTTAATATAGTTAAAGACTATAATAGCTATAAGGAACAATCATAGATAGCATAGCTAGAGGCTATAATAGATATAATAAAAACTTAGTATTTAAGGACACTTATTCACGCATGTAACTAGTTTTAGATACTATCTATTATTAACTAGATTAACTATACCCTACCTTTTAGACTTAGTTACCTTCTTTAACCTTAAGAAGCCTTTCTTCTTACTTTAATATAAGAATATCCTTACGACTGCCGGTCCTAAGACGGAACAATAGGCGTGATCTGACAGGGTGGTGATAAGGAGGGTAAAGAGGAGGGAGAGGAGAGTGATAGTGGTTCTAATCCTAGTAAGATAAATATGGTGGGGAGGATTAGTAGTACTGGCTTAGGTGGAGTTTAGGGTGGCATAGTTAGGACTTTGCTTGTGTTGGTTGTTACTAGAGCTACACTTATTCTGGTTTGTTAGGCAGGATGAACATGTAGACCGGGCGATGTAGCGATGTAGCTGACAAGATGAAGAGATTGATGTGATGTGTCCATTGCGGAGCACTTGTAGTCTGAAGATGGAAACGTCTGTGACTGGTGGTGCATGATTGTGAGGAGGCAACCTTGAGAGGCTGAGACATCATACACTAGCCAGGGGGACAGGGGGGTTGGGCAAGGGAGGAGTCAACACCCGTGGAACAGCTGTGGTGCCAGTAGATTGCCCATCTAATAAACCCAACAACGCCTTCTGGGCCTTTAAGCTCTCTTCCTGCCCATGGATTGATGATTTAAGTATGTTTCTTATAATGTTGTCTGCCCTAGCTGACACACCAAGGGTACCACTGACCCCTAGCTGAGGACTAGATGCACCACTACTTAGATCCTGGAGCTCTTTATCTATAGTCCTAGACAAGTAATATAAAACTATTAAGTAAGGAAGCAACGCGTTTTAAAGCACTATAAATAAGATAATAATAAAAATAAGTAGGACCCCTAAGTTCGCGTCCTATCCTTTAAGGTTGCCTAGGCCTGCATCTTATATGCAGCCTAGATAGATCCCTAGCGTGATAAAGGCGGCTAAAATTAACAGCCTAAGTAGTTTGCTTAGGGTTGTTAAGACTACTACTAATCCAAGTAAGGGGATCCTCTACTTTGTTATATTAGTCCCTTAAGGTCTAGGGTAGAATATTTAACGCAGGCTGTAGGGTCTTTAGGTAGTTATAAGCCATAAGCAGACTTTCTTGGCATTATAGAGGTTGCTTAAAATTTGCTGTATAATAAAAGCAAGAAATGTTATTAGTATCCTGTAGATAAGGCTCGAGTATGCAACGGCTGTGGCAGACCAATGGACGCTGGCGAAGTTGGGAAGGCTGAGCATGGTGATCGCGATCTGGGCGATGATTGCGGCCTGCGTGCAAGTCAATACGGCCTCCAACCAGTTCCCAAATTGGGGCGAACGAGCCCTCAGCAGACTATACTCACTGCAACAGCTTCCATGGTTAAGGTGTCCTTGTACGCGTCCTTTAACCTCCTCGCTTCCTGTGCGTCTCCATTGACGACATATTTCCGTATCCGGCATGCAACGTACATGATCTCCGGATTGCCGGGGAGTTTCTTGACTGTGCCGATTCGGACGTCGCCGGGCCTTGTTAGGGGGCTTTCGTCGGGGGTGGGGAGCTGGGTGGGTAGATAGATTGGTTAGTTTGGTGTCGTATTTCTGGAGTGTGAGAGATACATACCGCGAAGGCCACCAGGGCGAACGCTGCAATGAAGAGCCAGAGTTGAGAAAGGTGCATTTTGGAAGTAGGATGTTCGCGAATAGGGGTGCTAGTGTAATGGTTCCAGACCAGCGATTTCAAAAATGGTGCGCCGACATTGATCGGGCCGTCGAGGGTATTTATCCCCTCGAGGTTCTGGGTTGGCGAAGCTTTTGTTCTCCCATATACAAAGAGCCCGTTCGGACATATCAGGTTTGATCATCACTCTGCGCATTCTACGCCCCACCAGTGTCGTACAACATGGCTTTGTCGTCGCCGGTCCACACAAAGACCCGTTCGCTGCTAATGCAGCCACACTCGCTTCGGCGCATTCATCATCAGGTTTCGCCCGCCGAATCCGGTATTATATAGCCTTCTATAAACAAGACCCTTTACAAAGATGGCGTGTGTCAGCCTGTAAAATGTAAATGCTGGTTTCTTGCTAAAACGCATCCGGCGCCATCGTCAGCATGGTCGGGCGTTTGTTTGTGCTGCCATCCCATTTCGTGTCCGAATAGTAATCTCGAGATGTTATTGACCAGGTGAAAGGGCCCCATGGCTTTTTTGGTTGTTGTGCCACTTCTAATAGACCAGACCAGTTTCCAGACCCGAAAGTCAATTTTGATGCAGAGGGAAATGATTTACTACGCAGACGAGCCATGAAACACTGCTAGCCTGGAAAACACGTGGTTGCTATAATTATAAAGGTGAAGGGACAGGGTGGATTGAAGCCGACGTGCGTGAATCCGAGCCCCGAGGATGTCATGGCATTCATTGTCAACTGTAGTACCTATTCTGGAGTATGCGAGTCCTGTAAGGACGTAATTCTCTCGGCTTTATTGGGATTATTCGAGGTTTGTGTCTTTTCCCGACAATCTTATCAGTCATCTCTGGACAAAAATGGAACCCGTGTGCGTGGCGGTGCGTGGACCTTACTCTGAATATATATCTTGGTAATAACAATAATGAATCAGCTTCCAGTCACTCCGGACATTTTTGCCGCCAGTAGGGTCAAGGCTGTAACCTGACTACATGGGACAAAACACGGGACAATCCCTTCTCAGGCGTGGTGCTCGAGAGTCGCCCGACTTTGTCTCTTATTCTCGGCGACGTGCCATGGGGAAGAGGAATGTTGGGGGGGCGGCGAGTTTTAGTTGGCCTGGAGGGCGGGGTTGGGTGCGGTATAGAGGGCCAACAGCATCCAGGCGTCCAGCATTCCAAGTTCCCCTCCATTTCCACAGGTCCCCTTATTTTACACACTCCCCTGATTATCTCTGCGAATTGCGACTGTTATTCCCCTCGGTCGCCTGTCCAGTAACCAGATTCAAGATGGTCGCCATGACACGATCGGCTCATAAGGCGCCACCCGGGCAGCGACGCCATTGACATCATGGTTAATATCGGCAGGAACGGCCCCTGCAACCGCCACCCATGCTTCTTTCGCCGCAGGATCACCTCCAGCTTTACTGCGACCTCACCAGACACCAAGCCCGGAGGGGAGAGGCGAACCATTTGGGTGATGGCCTTGCCCCGGGCATACTCCGGGCCCTGGTTGAGTTTAGCCGGTGGTCAGATCGCTGTTTACATCCAGCCTCCAGCCTTCCAGGGCCTGTGACACATCGGCGTCGCCGACCTCCCCTCCTCTTGGCTTGTTTGCCTGCCCTTGGTCGCTGCGTTACACAGAAGAGTTTTGCGATCGGCGTCTCGATTTCTGCCTTGAATTTGACAGGTACATTCCGGTCGCTCCCCCCTTTACCACGTGGTATTGTTCCAGAATCGCGTGTCTCGCGAGACTCGAAACCTCGAGCTCGCAGAAATGTCCGGAGATCGAGCGTCAGGGTCACACGAGCCGCTGACAAGTGACTGTCGCCGTGAGGGATTTTCGTTGTGACGCTGTGGGAAGAAGCAGGCTGCGTTGGCCGAGACACAGGTGGACCAACGAGGGCGCACGGCATCTGTTGGACGAGACAAACCATGTCTGCGAGCGACAGACAACATTCCTGAAGCAGGCCATGATCATCCGCAATGACGCTGGAAGTGAGTACAACCTTGGCTGCGGGCGCTTGGCCCCCCAGTTTTCCCCGGAACCGGAGCCGATGAGTGGGCGGGCTGGACTAGGCAGGGCTGGCTGGGCTGGGCGCCGAGACCGCCGAGAGCCGCCTCGACTCATGCGCCATGGAGGGTGACCTGCACGCGGCTCCTTTGGCTGCTCATCTTTGTTCATCGACGGCTTCGTGGACAGGCTAATTTTCTGGAGAAGACGCGCCGGGCGTCTCCCACCGGAATCGTCGTGCCATTTGGGCGCTCGCTCCTTCGATGACGACAAGGCTGGACATTTGGATCGCCGGATGCCACCCTGACTCCCGCCCTCTTGGCATCTCCAGATCGCTCTGGTTGAATTGGAGTTTTGGGTTTGTTGTTCCCACCTGAACCAGCTGCAAGTGCCGTGAGCAT
Organism: Aspergillus carlsbadensis; assembly: GCA_025688815.1. Taxonomy (NCBI): domain Eukaryota; kingdom Fungi; phylum Ascomycota; class Eurotiomycetes; order Eurotiales; family Aspergillaceae; genus Aspergillus; species Aspergillus carlsbadensis. The sequence goes on from MU628294.1 coordinate 31,471, forward strand.
CCGCGACGGGTCGGCGCAGGGTGAAGCCAATTCTGATATGTATCGCGCGTCTTGACGATCACGACTGGGGAAATGTTGCGCCAGAAGGCCTATAAGCCTGGGTCATTTCAATGTCAACTGCCAAGAGACTGTGCTGTGACGCTAGGGGTTGGCGCATCTGCACACCAAGACGCCCAAGACCCGCAAATGTAGCCTTCCTCTGTGCTCCTCAAGTCCTCGCCTCTTGGCTCGGCCCCCATTGACAAAGCATGACGGCCGAGGGTGCAGTCATGGCCTGGTCCTGCCGCTTCCGGGGAAGAGCCAGTCAGATTGCGGGGAACAGCGCCATTGGCATCAGCCTTTCAGTGCAACCTTGCAAGTTGCTGTCCCCCCCCCCCGGTCGGCGAGGTGGAGACGTGTTTGCCCAGCTCGCTGGACGATAAAAGGCCCTGCTCTCCCCGTGGGGGCCACTGTGTTGACCCAGATTTCTTGGACTCGCTTGCATCTCATTTGCTTAGAGCATTCTGCTGCTGATTAAGTAGTCTGCAGTAGACTGAAGACCCTGGTCGGGACCATCGAGCTACACAGCGAGGTTGCCATCGCCCATCATGGTTGACAAGAAGTACGACATTGAGGCTCCTGAGCAGTCTCACCACATCGAGTCCTCTAGCTCCGCCGAGAAGGCTGATGCGGAGGTTGCTCGCGAGTGGACCGACGATATCAAGCGCAAGCCAGAACCAGAGGCCATCACCAGCACCACGAAACAGAAGAACCCCTTGGCGGGCCTCACGACGGAGGAGCTGTTCCGTGATGTCGAAGAGTTCGCCCGAGAAAAGGAGCTTGAGCACATCCTGGAGGACCTCAAGAAGGGTGCTCTCGTCGCACAGGATCCGAAGCGGTTTGAAGAGCTCGACGGCCTGACGGAAGAAGACAAGAACGCCCTTCGCCGGGAAAAGACTCACCGATGGCATCAGCCGTTTATGATGTACTTTATGACTAGTATGTTCGCCTGGACGTTGACTCGCATAATGACTAACGTGGTGTAGTTCTCTGCGCCGGTTCTGCTATCGTCCAGGGTATGGATCAGACTGCTGTTAATGGAGCGCAAGAGTATGTTCCTCAAAATCTTTCTATGATCACAGAGACTAACCATTCAGGTTCTACTTTGACGAGTTCAACGTCACAAACGAATGGCTTCGAGGGCTGATCAACGGCGCACCCTACCTGTGCTCTGCTCTCATTGGTTGTTGGACAACTGCGCCTCTCAACAGGTACTTTGGCCGTCGCGGATGTATCTTTATTTCCTGCCTCATCTCCTTTGCCTCCTCGTTCTGGATGGCTGCTGCCCACACCTGGTGGAACCTCCTCCTCGGCCGTTTCCTGCTTGGTCTCGCTGTCGGTGCTAAGTCCACCACGACCCCTGTCTACGGTGCTGAATGTAGTCCTGCCAACATTCGTGGTGCCCTGGTCATGATGTGGCAGATGTGGACGGCGTTTGGTATTATGCTTGGTGCGAATCCTCCCCCTTTTTCGGGCGTCTCATTCTAACTGGAACAGGATACATCGCTTCTGTTGCTTTCATGGACATTCATGTCGACGGCCTTACGGGCTTCAACTGGCGACTGATGTTGGCCTCGACAGCCATTCCGTAAGTGAGCACGGGCTCAAATACAGCCAGAATATACTGACACCTCTAGCCCATTTTTTGTCTGCATCCAGGTGTACTTCTGCCCCGAGTCCCCTAGGTGGTACATGATCCGAAACCGTTACCACGAGGCATTCGACGCCCTGTGCAAGCTGCGACCTACGCAGCTGCAGGCCGCTCGTGATCTTTACTACATCCACGCTGCGCTCCAGGTCGAGGAGAAGCTCCGAGAGGGCAAGCGTCTCTGGCGTGAGATGTTCCTGGTCCCCCGCAACCGCCGTGCCGCCCAGTCCTCCTTCTTCGTCATGTTCATGCAGCAATTCTGCGGCGTCAACGCGATTATGTACTACTCCTCATCAATGTTCAGAGAGGCTGGGTTCAGCCGACGCACTGCTCTGATCACCTCGCTGGGCTGCGGTATCACCAACTGGATCTTTGCACTCCCTGCGGTGTACACCATCGACACTTTCGGTCGCCGGAACCTGTTGCTCACCACCTTCCCACTCATGTCCATTTTCCTGCTCTTCACGGGATTCTCTTTCTATATCCCACAGGAAACGCACGAAACCGCTCGCGTCGCCTGCGTCGCTACGGGGATATATCTCTACATGATAGTTTACTCGCCCGGAGAAGGCCCCGTCCCATTCACATACTCCGCCGAAGCATTCGTAAGTCCCCCACCTCCACCCCATCACTCCACGGACCCAAATACTAACCCTCTGTTCCTTACTAGCCCCTCTATATCCGCGACGTCGGCATGTCCTTCGCAACCGCCACAACCTGGGGCTTCAACTTCATCGTCTCGCTCACCTGGCTACCCCTGGTGAAGGCCTTCAGTTCGCAGGGAGCATTCGGGTGGTACGCCGCCTGGAACGCCTTTGGATGGGTCACGTGCTACTTCTGTCTACCGGAGACGAAGGCCCTGTCCCTTGAGGAACTCGATCAGGTCTTTTCTGTCCCAACGCGTCAGCATATCGCGCACTACGCGGAGATGTTGCCGTGGTACTTTAAGAAGTACCTTGCGCGTACGGATGTGCCGCCGCAGAAGCAGCTGTATGATTATGATTAGATGTTTCACATGTCAGGGGTTGGGTTGGGAATGGGGTTTTTGGTAGATGATAATGGACAGCGTTGAGGGGGAGTGGTAGCTCGCTAGACTACTGGGCGGTTATAGGACAGAGGGGTGGAGAGAGATGCTATATATGTTTACACGATCGTTTCGATGTTACGTTTTGAGATACCTAGGATACTCGACTCTGCTTTTAATAGGATGGATATTTTTTACAATTAATGTGCTTCGGATCCTTTGCCGTTCAGAAATACGTTTACAGCGCATCCAATAGTATGTACGAAACGCGCGTTTGAGAATCTACCTGCCCTCAAGCGCCGCGGATTCTCACGTCCTCTACATATATTGAATTCCCTCCGTCATCCACCAATATTGCCTCACGGCCGCCGCGACATTTGCGGCCTCATACCAGCCTGAATGATTTAACCTGCCGCCGCACAGAGCCGCCTCGGTCTGGTTGCTACAAGGGTATATATGTATATTGTTCCTCCAACCGTCCTCAAATCCAGGAAATATTATATTACCAGTGTGAAATTATCTACCTCCCTTTAGCCTGCACCGCAGACCCCGGCGCAATAACCGAACCCTCCTTCGCCATCAGCGCCTCATTCCACAGATCCTCAGCACCGGCTACCCCAGGCTGATCCGTATAAAAGAACCCGGCCAGTATCTCCCTCGCCTCGCTCCAATGCCGGATTCCCAGAAACTCCCTCGTTTCCAGCAACTGCGCTACGAACCACGGATGCAGTGTCCCGCCCCTACCGCTCGACGCCATGCCTCCGATGAAAAGCATCCAGAGGGTAATTTCCGGCGCCACGCTGTGCAGATAGAGGAGTTCGGCGGCAAGATGTTCCTGCAACGACACGACGACCGAATCCAGAATGGGTAGGCCTTGCAAATGCCAGACGCGGAGGTTGAGGTAGAGGAGGAGACACAGACGGAGCGGTTCATTAAGGCGTTTCTCGTCGTCCGCTAAAAATCTCAACGAGAGGAGCTGGTGCTCCGTGACGACGAAGATGTCGTTGTCGGTTAGCATGCCGAGTTCCGGGTGGAGGGTGGCGTTCTCGAAGTAGATGATCAGGCGGCGGAAGATATTCACGCATGCGCGCAGCCGCCTATCCAACGAGCTGAACCAGGAGCTTGTCGTGAAGCGGGAGCCGAGGTCTTTTAGTGCTGGCGGTGGTGGTGGGAGAGTGCGATTTGGCTGGAAGATATCGGATTGATTGCAGATTTCGCTCCGGAAGCGGGCGGACATGGGGAAGATTGGTGGTTTGTTTCGTAAGACCGCGCCTTTGACGTCGGATCTGGGAGGAATCAGATCAGTTGGTTGTCTGGGGAAGCATTGAGAAGGACTCGGGAGAATATACTGGTAGAGCTTTGAGAGCGTCATGTGCGGTAAGGTTTCAACGCCGCCCAGAAGGCGAACGATCCTCTTTAATCCGTTCTGATGGGCTTCGACCGCCTCGACATTTCCCATACTGGACTTTACGACGGTTAGTAACGGGAAGAAGCACCTGCTGCCAGCTTGTGATACATAGTGCCATACATACCTCGATTGTCACAAAGCTCGCAATTGCATATATTGTCGTCTCGGCCACGGCACTGTCCGGGTCTCGCATGAGATCATTAAGGTATTTGAGGACGTTGCCCCTGTACTGAAACGAACTGTTTATGGATGTTTGGACGGAGTCTGCGGTGGCTTGCGCCTTCGATTTGACCATCGCGGTATGCCTAGCGCCAAAGAAGCAGAAGATATTAACGAGCGCAGGGATGGTGACGATGTTTCGCCAGAGATATTGGCCCATCAATGTCACATTCAGCGGATATGCGGCTCCGACCCCGTGGATGCGGACTGATCTTGATGTTAGCTTTTTGGACAGATACCAGGAGGTTCAAGTTGCCGGGGCGGAATCTGCATACAATGATCGAGGTACCTGTGCATGGAATCGGTCATTGGGACCGCGTAGCAATCGAACGGATCTTTGAACCCCTGGCTCAGATACGTCGTTGTGACCCATGCGCTGCTTGACGCTGCCTCCTCGACCTCATTGATTGGACGCTCATCGGGGTTATTGTGCGTAGCGTGCCCCAAAGCCTTCAAGGCAGGCCGATTCAATAATAGGATAGACTTTTCAGAGGGCGGAGCCAATTTCGCCGATTTGAGTCGCTGAATCGCCGCTTGCTTTTTCTCGCGGTGGTACCGCTTCATCAAAAACGCCTGTCTCTGCTTAAACTGGGCCGAGCGTTTGCCGGTATCATTCGGGCTCACGAAGAAGAATTGACCCGTCGCTGAGTCCGCATCAGGCGTATTCTTCCCCGGAACAGACGCCGGGTCGGAGAAGGCCGTCTCTGGCGATGAGGCCTCGGATTTGCTGGTCCAGCCATCTTGTGAGGAGTTCGATAAACTGCTCGCTGGGCTGGATATGTCCGCCATTGCAAGAGTGCGGTGATGACTGTAGGCGGTGCGCAGTAACGTTGAGAACGGAAGAGAAGAGACGATAATTTCATGCCGGGGCCGGATGCCCCGCGGATCGTGCCTCGAGACAAAGAAAGTGCTAAATTTGGAGGCAGCGTTTGTCAACCACTAGTAAGGGGCGCTAGAGGGCCACCCCAATCGCAGCAATCAGGCAAATCGGAACGAAGAGGATCTGCATTGCTGGCTGTCCTATTAAACGCACAATCGGTTCGCGAGAGAGCAGGAGGACAGCTGGAGAGGACACAGGCCCAGTGTCTTGTGATGGGCGTGTACTTCCTCGCTCGCGGTATCAACCATCATTCAAGGATGGAACCAGGATGAAGGTTCCAATTCCGACATTTGACCCGCTCTTGCCACTGATGAGTCTCCCACGGTCTGGTGATGGCCAGTGAAGATAACACCCCAATTCCTTCCAGCAACAGGCATGGCGACCGAGATGAGCGGGTAGAAGCCAGCTCGCAAGACAATGTTTCCACCTCGTCATCAACCAAGAGCCTTTCCGCTGGGCTGATCCAAGTCATAGGCTGCGACAGGCCTGAGTCAGCTATTAGTAGAGAGTGTGTCAGCATTGACACACGTTCCCCACAAGAGGGAGTGTCGAGTCTCGCTCCTGGTAAGCAAGTCCTCGTATTGATCAGTCGCGCACCGAGAATGGTGTGCAATCGAGACGGAAGACAATGGAGACAGGTTGTATGAGCTCTCTGGGTGAGACTTTGGTACTAATCATGAGGCAGCCGGCTGAATTCATGTGAAGACATCGGGGCAAGCACGAAATAGCCTAGACTGCGAAAAGTAGAATCAAGAATAGGACGAGGGGAGCAAAAGAGGTAGGGAGTAGGGAACTCAGACACCGGGGCATGGGCTTTGTTTTAAATCCTGAAGGCAGATATATTGGCGGCATTTTCGATGCTCTTGAGGTGGCCTAAACCAAGTTGTTTGCTTGAATAATCAAGCACATTTGCTATCCCTGGCTCTTGACCAAAGGGGAGCGATCGAGGTATGCATCAAAAACGGTTAGTCCAGTTTGACGGCTGGAGATTGGGTGATAGCGTGGCCAGTCGGGGCTCAGGATGCGCAGGAATGGCGCTCCAGCCTCCGTGGGCTGGGCTGGCCTGCTGGGGGCTTCCGGTTGCTGGGCATACTGTCACTAGCGAAGCTTATAGTAGAGTAAGCTCAGCGCGCTTGTCTGTCTTTAAGGAGGGCGTCCGCGGTACCAGGCAGGCTAGCCCTCTTCCCCATGCTTCACGACGGCAAGCCTGGGTTCGAGTGGTGGGTTATTGAGCCGTTCTGGGAGGGGAAGACTATCCCCGCGGACCCCACAGCAACGGAGATCCTGAAAGGCTGGACGGAACCTATTCCTCGCTTTATGGATCTCACCAAATTCGACACACAGATCTACCAACGGGAGATCTACAATCGGCCCCCGATGAAGAAGTCGTCAAAGGAACGCTTTGTCTACGTCGGCGACATCGATCGTGCATCCCGTCTCTGCCTATGCGGAGTCCGGGATGCGAATCGCGATCGTGGACGGGGATTACCCTAAACCCTTACTTAACCCCTCCTGGGCCTGGATGTTGTTGGTGCTGGGTTCGAAATATCGAAGAAACAGCGAATTGACTATAACCATGTGAGCCAACACGGATTCAATGGATGAATTTTTTTTTCCGCGGAGTGCCTTCCGTCGTTGCGACAGAGGAAACGCACCCCGCCGAATCCTGTGCTGACGCCGCTCGTATCCTGTCCAACATGCAAGAGGTTGTGGTGGTAGGCTGTGCCCACCTTGGCTGCGCCACCACTCGAAATCGATGGATACAAGGGCCCCCTCCCCTTCGTGCTCCCGGCTTAATTCCAGCCCCATCGCTCCAAAAACCCCAAAACTTTAAGTTTAGCTTAAATGCGTCCCATGTCTTCTCGGGCGCCGCGGGGCTGTGCCCAGGAGCGAGGCTGACCTGGCCACTGCCGTATATCATGGGAAGTAGCGCCCGTTGACGAGCCTGGCCCTGACCCCGGAGATTCCTTCCACTGGCATACACAGCATGGCCTCCAGACGGACAAATGAGGATCAGAACCAGGGCGAGCCCCCACCTCCACAGTACCGCCCCCCTTCGCCAGCGCCCAGTTATCGTACTCTGGACATTCGCATACGGGAGACCTTGACGAGACCTCGAGTCGGACTTACCGGGCGAATCCTAAATGCGATCGTGCCTCGAAATCGCGGACGCGATGCTCGCGCAGTGACTGAAAGCCGTCAACCCGCCCATCGAGACGCGGGCGTCATAGCCACGGATTCCAGGGGTGCGAACGCCCGGTTCAATGAGCCGGCAGCTGTAGACAGGAAGGAAGCAGGCGGGGAAACTGCATACTCGAAGGCTACAGGCCCAACACCACCCGTTCCCAAACGTAACGAGCCCCCACGACCTGCAGAAACGAAACGGAAGAAGAAAGCAGCTGTAAAGACCGCAGTTGTGTACACCGAAGACGAGATCAAAACCTTCGAGGATATAGGGGCCAAGGCGCGCAGCGCGATTCAGAAGAACGACGTCAAGCTTGTCTCGACCCTTCTTGAGGAGAAATATAACTGGAGTACCCCCTTACACGACGGATCCCGCCTCCTGCATGTTGCAGCACAACTAGGGAGGACATCCCTTGTCAAAATGCTCCTAGAGCACAAGGTAGACCTTGTGGTCGAGGACGCCCACGGGTCCACTCCACTGCACACTGCAATTCGCAACGGGCATACCGCGGTGGTTGAAGCCCTCGTGGACGCCGAAGCCTCCCGGATAGGCATCCACTCGTCAAGCCTCGAACTATCCGCCGAAAGCGGCGACGAAGAGATGGTCAACGCCCTACTCCACTTTATCACGCCCCGCTGCAAGAAGACCGGCCGTGGAATCAGCGGCTGCCAGCAGCAACTAGGCCGCGCTCTGCGGCTCGCGGCAGAACAAGGGCACCGGAACATCACCGCGATTCTCTACGACCATCCGTCCCAGATGCCGACGACCAACCTGGACAGCGATGGGTTTGGCCTAATCTACGCGGCGATCCAGCATGGCTGGCCGGAGATCCTAGAGCGCGTCCTCGCGCGCTTCGCTCGCGACGGGAAGCTGGATAAAGTAGCCGACCATCCGACCTTCCTCGTCTCGGCCGCGTCGCAGGGTAACACTGATATCATCACCCAGCTCCTCCGCGCGGGTATCCCCGCGAACTCCAACAACGGCTACCAGAACCGCGGACAGTACCCGCTGCACCAGGCCGCCTGTATGGGCCAGGTGGAGGCCGTGCGCGTGTTCCTGGAATGGGGCGCAGACCCGAGCGTGTTAACCGCCGTCGGCGAAAACGCACTCAATGCTGCGATGCGGGGTGGTGCCCCGCTGGAGGTCATCCGCTTGCTTCTTGAGCGCGGGGTGGATGTTTATGTTAGGGATCGGGATGGGAGGTGTCCGTATGAGGATGCGAGATCGGCTATTTGGGGGTATGATGGGGGATTACGTGAGTTGTTGGTGGAGTATCGATATCTTGATGCGGATGGGAACCCGATCGGATCTGCGTATCCGCCGGATGAGAAGAAGGGGTCTATCTAGTGGGCGGTTTCGTGGGACTGTTTATGGATCATGGCCCTTGGATGATCTTGTGAAGTTCCAGCGGCGCTGGTGCATGACGCTAAAGTCTTCCGCTGCTACGCTCTTTATAGGCGAGACTACAGGGTTTCTTCATTTGGTCACCGTTGGTGATGGCATGGGATGGGAGCTTGTATTTGAAAGAATTGTAAGCCACGAAGTACGTCATGATGATATGCCAGGTTTATGCTAGTAGGTCAAGATTGATATAGCACAAAGCATATGGTGACATGTCAGACTTCGTTAAGATACATCCACCACAGTCCTGTATACATAATCGGCCTCAACCCGCGGGCAGCTAAAGCCATTCAACCACGTATAATACCGCCAACACTCCCTCGCAAGACTCAGCTCCATCGTATCCGACGCACTCAATATAGGCGTCACCGCCGTGACGAAGGGAACGCGACTCGCGGGCTTATCGCAAGCAGCGGCTGCCGTGAAGCAGATCCAGAGGTATGCCTCGGGGGCGTGTTTCTTCCACGATATCATGTCTAGCTTTTGGAGCATGTCGCGGAGCATTTTTATCGCTGTCCGTGGGATTGTTGGGTCGAGTGGTGTGGATGGGGATTGGGAATCTGGTTGGAGGGTGGCTCGCAGGAGGAACCAGAATATGTCGATGGCCAGCTTGCAGCATTCGTTGATTATGTCCGCTGTTTTAGTTGTCGAGGTCCACCCTGTTAACGGGCTTGTTTCCCGCGTGCTGCTTTGTATGGGAGTAGCGGCATGCAGAATCTGGACCAGTTTCGTACTTGACACATCTTCTGCGGCGATGATGAAATCGAGAACGTTGTGTAAGTCCGAGACCGTCTCGCTGGTTAAGATGCTGTTTTGGTTCTCTGCCACTCGCACTACGGCCCTCCGGAGGAGGTTCGAAGGCAGACACTGAGAGTCGAAAGTGAAAGGGTCGACGCGGGTTGATGTGCTGGCTCGTGGGATCACGGATGGCTCTTGGTGTACGACCACTGAGAGACCTAGTAGGATCCTGCACAGAAACGTTAATGCGAGGCGAGAAAGGGAGGATCGACGACTACTCAACAGATTTACAAGGGCTGTCAATGCTTGAAAATCCGGTCCTTGATTCTGGTTCTTCTCGAGCATCTGCAGGAGACCATTCCGATGAATAAGGGCCGTGTCGGTGTTGTACCCGCTCATCTCATGAATATCAGCAACCATGACCAGAAGAATCCACGTAATATAGTGGGTCCATACATTATAAAAGGTCAACGAAAGCGCTGCACCTGCCATCTCATAGCTAACCTGTTTGCCTGCGTTTAACTGTTTATGAAGCATCTTCAACGCAAGCGACTGGTGGTACAATGTTTGGGGAGAATGAGGTACACCCTGGATAGAGTCACGGTGAGCCAGTGCGGAGAAGAGGACCGTAATAAATAGACAGGGATCCGCGAGGGCTCGGCTCATCCAGAAGGTGTGGAGATGCGTTGTGAGGCTGTTTTGCACTCTATAGAGAGGAGGAATGAAGCAGGCCTGCGTGTCTGGATGGGTTAGCAGTTTCGGGGTTCAGTTACCGGAAGCGGAACGAGTTACAAAAGTGGATCAAGTCTGTGAAATAATGGCGTTCGGGTATGGGATACTTTGGCTTGAACTGCAGCCCATAAGGTGCTGGTGGAGGGCTTTGGGTGCGCTGGATCATCAGTAGGCTTATATCTGGAGGGTCATACCATTCATCGGCAGGAGAAGAATGACCCTCGCTGGGCTGCGCTGTGTGAACTCCAGACGGCGTCGCCTGGGTCGATGCCGCTGGACTGGCCTGATCGGCGGAGTAATCTTCACCCAGGTCATAGTGGCACACGATATTGAGTCTACTAATATCAGAACATAGCGGAGCTCAGAGGTTAGAAAGCAATACCTTTCACATCGCACACAGGCTGGCAAGTCCCTGCTACAGCCTCGCTTTCCCACCCTGCACTTCTCACAGCTGACTCCAGATTTCAGGGGCCATATATCGGTGACAAGCTCCCTGATTCGACAGACGGGCATTAGCGCACATGCTTAAGTCACATTTAGGACCGAGAGTTGCCACATGCCCGCTGCTGAAGCTCGACAACTGATCCCCAAACCGACCCCTATAGACGCAGTCCTGGTTGTTCTTTGACCTGCCGCTATCAATCAATTGCAACCCCGCGGAGACCCCGATGATACGCACAGAGAACATCTCGAGCATTTAGGGAACGCCCTATCACATTTCCTTTTCTTCGCCGCGCAGGGGAGACAAGCATTTGGCATCTGAGGAGCCATACTGGAGGCACTTGAGGCAGTTGTTGAGGTCGAGGACCCCTCGCCGATAAAACATGGCCCGGATTTGCGATTCCGGACGCTTCGACGCAAGATGAGTAAGCCATTTCACTAGAGGAGGCTTAGAAATTAATTTTGCAGGAACGTGGCGTAAAGATGAACAATCTGGCCAGTCAGAGCGGGTGGTGGCGTGGGCGGCTGTGCAAGCGAAGTTGCCTTTCCCAGGGTCTCTTCCTGATTGAGGCTGGTTTGGCCATCGAGTCCCCTATCACAGGACTGGGCTGAATTGCTGGCTGTGTCTGAGATCTAGTTGCCATGATGCACCTTCCACCTGAGGACTAGTTAAAGCGTTTTACAATTAGATGCACTTTCCAAATTGAGGCGGCGAAACCTGATGCCCCAATCAGCTGCCAGGGCCAAGGCTACGCTACTGCAAGTGTTGAAGGCACCTGTCGACGCCCGGTTGGAGTCACAACCCATCATCGAGACATCGAGTCATCTATTGTCCAGACATATCCTTGTGGGAAATCACCAAGCTACCGTAGGGACTTGTCTATTTATTGGCGCATGGCCGAGGAGCTTCCATAACGGCACTAGCTTTCTTGTCGTGGTCCCTTCCTCCATGCCAAACGCTTATTCAATGCGACTCCACCTCCACTGCTAGGTAGGTAACCCTTGGTGTTCTTCTCACTGGCCACTGGTCTTTTTGTTAGTGGTAGATCTGACATGAGCCTCATGTTAAGCTTTATTTCAACATATATAACCGCACCCCGCAACGGCGGTCTTTGATATTCGATGACCCAACTCCCCAGCGAGGGAACCAGAAACAATGAAGTCGCCGCTATTCATTCCTCATGAAATCGTCAATCTCATAATCCCTCACCTCTGCGAGACGACACCCGAAACCCCGCCGCTCCGCGGGTGGGAAGTCGATAAGAAACCCCCTAGTCGCGGGTTGGCCAGTTACGCCACGATCTCGCGAACCTGGCAATTCGCAATCGAGCGGTACACGTTCGCCAGTATAGTGACATCCAGCAATGACCTCTCCCATCTCAAACGCATCGTCGGTAACTGCCCCCGAAGACGAAGCCATGTGAAGGAGCTCTGGTTCCGCGTTGGCCTTCCTCCATACAGGGAGAGCCGACGATATTTCGTGGAGCGCCCGCGGGAGCATCAGGCCAACTTGGCTGCGTTTCAGCGGGGGGTACAAGATCTCTGGGATGAGCTGGCCAGATGGACTACAGAAGGCCCTGCATCTGGGATGAGGCTTGTTCTGAATGCAGATGCGCCGATGGCTCGGGACCCTGACAGAAATAAAGACTTTGACAATACCGACTGGGAAGAGCGTTGGCAATACCCTGAGCATTTCCTCTCTCTGGGCCTGGACACCAGACTCCCCTCGTTACACGCAGTTTCAGAACTCGGCGTTAGTTTCGAGGGGAGACACTTCGACCCCTGCGCCATTGAGACTCTTATCCTTTCGCTACCCGCCATACGCCGACTCCATCTCTTCCTCGGGGCCCCCAACCGGAAAAACAACGACCTCCGCGCACAGCACGCGGCGATCCTGGCCCGAGCCCTGAGCTCCCATACGCTCCACCACCTCGAATTCCTGTCCATCAGAGCCTGGTACGATAATCCGGGCAGCCATAGCTGGGACATGTCGCCGGCCCATGATCCGTGCTATCCCCAGGGGGACGTGCTCAATCGAGCGATCTGTACGCTCGCGCAACGCAGTCTCAGATACCTCAACCTGATGGGTGCGTATCCTATTTCTCCGGCTCTATGGGGTGAATGTGAAGGTGAAAAGCGCGACACCACCAATTGTGTTGCAGAAATCAAGTTCCCATATCTCGAGAAGGTGTATATCGAACATCCGCACATCACCTACGACGGCCGCTGGCTGTATGCCGGCGACCCGGAACACCCTCCCCCGTCCACCAGCTACCACACCGTCATCCCCACACCACCTGCGTGGAACCTCGACTCGGAGACACTCCAGCTAGCAGGCATGATCGACAGCCGGCAGCATACGATCGAAAACGGCGACCACCCCTTCCACGAGTGGCGCGTGCGACCGGATCCCGAAATGTACGACCCACTCCTCCGAAGTCTTGCGCGCGCGGTGCTCAAGATGCCGAGGCTGGAAGCGCTGTGGATGGAACTTTACATGAGGACGTTTCTCAGCAATCGGATCGTGATGCAGGTTGCGGCGCCTGGGCAGAGGGCGGGCGTCCTGGACTGGGCTCCACGGCTAGAGGATGATCTTGCGCGGTGGAGGTGGATTGTCCTGGTTGAGGAGGATTTGTGGGATATGCAGGTCTGGGAGGTTCCGGTGGATGTCTATCAGTTGATGGAGGAGAGGGTTGGGGGGGATGGTGTTGTTATTGTGCAGCGGTTTCCGTAGTAAGTAGCCTGATTCTTATACATTTCCGGTCGGCTGGCAGGGATAGAAGTGTTGTACAGTGAACCCTTCATAGAAAACACGATAAATAAGGGGTGTAACATGTAGTCGATCAGCTTAAGGAAAGTTAGGATGGAAACGAAGATGGCTACGGTCATGAAGTATTATATGCTATGCGTGGGATATTGCGAGGAGCGAGAAGCTACGTAGTCGTTCAAGAGCCTCCCAACCCATCTAGCAAGGGTGCTTCTCATGCTCGCGATGATGACTGAACGCGTCTTCCGCATCATTTCAATCCCCCGACAGGTGATATTACCCCGCTTCATGACCATCGGCTCGAGTGCTTCGCCAGCAAAGCGACGGGGTCCAAGTCGGTGGCGCAACATCCCTGTTCAGGAGCACGCACGTTATTGGAGGAGCAATGAGAGGGCCTGACTGCCTGGGCCCTGCTGCCAACGAATGTGATTCGTAATGGTGCGGAAACTCCGCTAGTTCCCCGAAATTACCGGGATTTCCGCGGCTGCTGAGTCTACAGCGGCGATCGACCCCGCCGGCCCGCACGCGGCAGCCCATCGACATTTAATCTACTACAGTGAGGGATGGCGTCAGCTGCCTGTGGTTCGCAGTATTCGGGAGAACGCCAACAACCTCTCCGTGTTTTGATTATAAACCCGATGTCGCCCAACGGGCTAACCCGCATGTGCAGTGAGTGATATGTCTTCATCTGCTGTTTCGTCTAGAAGTCTCCGAGCCATGGAAGAGAGTTCTATGGAAGGCTCGGGGGGTATAAACCCCTCGGGTGGTTTGAGGCCGTCGGGGCGTACATATAAAGCACTTGACCGCACCGGCGAATCGATTATATTCTCCTCTTCACCTTCACCTTCACCTTCACCATCACCATCACCATCGCACAGCACATCCAGTATCCTAAACGAACCGCCAATCCAACCAAACCACAATGTCCTCTCAACCCGTCAAACTGATCTTCGGAGGCGCGTCGTTCGGCCCAGCGATGCACTCCGACTTCGCTACAGTCGACGCCACGAAGGGCGCTCTGGACCTGCTCGAAGCCGCGGGCGTGGCAACAATCGATACCGCTAGCATGTACCCCGATAGCGAGGATTACCTGGGACAGGCGGGCGCTGCGGCGCGATTCTCCATTGATACAAAGTACATCGGTGGATTCTCGCCGACGCCCTCGAGTAAGGAGGGTCTTGTCGCTAGTGCGGATCAGAGTCTGAAGGCCCTGCAGACGGAGCAGGTAGGATACCTCTACTACTTCTCCAGATCTTTTCTGGGCACGTACTAAACAGATTGTGTGTCCCAGGTCGATGTATACTACATCCACGCGCCGGACCGTCGCGTCCCATTGCAGGATCTCCTTGCAGGTGTAAACACTGTCTATAAGAGCGGAAAGTTCAAACGCCTTGGGCTTTCGAATTTCCTTCCGGAGGAGGTGGAGGAAGTCATTCGCGTCAGCAAAGAGAATGGCTATGTTCTCCCTTCTGTGTACCAGGGAAATTATAATGCTGTTGCAAGGCACTCGGAATCGACTTTACTCCCTATTCTGCGTGAGCATAACATTGCGTACTACGCTTACTCGCCAATTGCAGGTACGCTCTCGACTCCCGTCCAACCCTTCCACAAAACTGCGAACCGTGCTAACTGGCTGATTATAGGCGGCTTCCTAACAAAAGACGTCACTTCCCTCGTGGCAGGCGGCGAGGGACGCTGGGACCCAAACACACCAACAGGCGGGCTGTTCAACGCTCTATACACAAAGCCAGCAATGTTGGAAGGCTTGAAGCTATGGGGCGAGATCGCAACTGGAGCGGGGATATCCAAGGCAGAACTAGCGTATCGCTGGGTGGCCTATCATTCCATCTTGAGGGAGGGCGACGGGCTTATTTTTGGGGCGAGGAACGGGAAGCAGATTGAGAGTACTTTAGAGGGATTGAGGAATGGGCCGTTGCCGGGGCATGTCGTGCGGGAGGTTGAGCGGGTTTGGGAGATTGTTAGGGAGGAGGCGCCTGTTGATAACTTTAACAGGTAGTGTGGCGTTTGTTTTTTTTCATTTATGATGTAGTAGATTGCGTTGGTTTGTACTTGCTATATATGTCTTTCGCCCCAGTTTGCTTCAGAGTAATAGGTATATGCATGCCTCCTTGTAGAGGTATCAATTGATTATTTACAGTGTCTGCACTTCCCCCGTGCCATGCAAGTACTCCCCTGTCCAGAACCAGTCATCCAGGTCAAAGTCGGCGAAATCCGACGCCTCCAGTATATCTCCACTCCCCACCGAGCTGACCGGACTATCCTCGGGCATCGTACCGTTGCTCGCCATATCTATTGGCTCAAGTCCACCCCGCTCAAACTCAATCAGGTACTCCCTAACTGTAACCCCCATAACGCGCTTGAAAATCCTAGACAGATAACTCGGCGAGACACCGACCTCCCTCGCGAGACCGATCACACCCTTCGCACCGCTCCCCGCCTCGACCCCCGCAATCACCTCTCCAGAACCCCTCCTCGTCGCGAGCGCAATAACCCTCGCAACAACCTCCTCCGCTTTCCCGCGGAACCCCCCCTCGTCAGGGCGACACCGTTTACACGGTCTGAATCCGTCGCGGCGCGCTTCCTGGGCTGTATTGAAGAAAACAACGTTTGCGCGGCGGGCGAGGCGCGCTGTGCAGGTTGGTAGACAGTATACATTTGTTGACCGGACGCCATACAGGAATGGGTGTGATGTTGATGCCGAGCGGGTTTGGAGGATGTGGTAGCGGGGGTCGCTGTTGGCTTTATGTTTTGCGATAGGTAGGCGAGAGGATTGGGGCTGGGTTTTTGTCTTTCGGTGTGTGTTATCCATGCTCGATAAAGATGAGAGAGGTATGGTGCATATTCAAGGTGAGTTGAGTGCGGTTGAATTGGAGACACTGGGCTCGGCCGGTGATGGGAGATGATGCAATTTGAGGTCATCAGGGGCAGGGATATATTAGATTAGTCAGCGCCTGGGACTACGGTATTAGCAGGCATCCATTCCCTCTAGCACGGACATGAGCACACGAGAGGTCTGTATATAGGCACGGGTGAGCAATCAGAGTGCAACATCTGCATCCGAAGGGTCTAGGATCTGCCTTGGTCATGACCAGAGGGGGGTCGGCTTGCACGATCATGGATGGGTATAGCAGTGTGTGCTCTGATTGGTCAGTTATAGTTCAGTCCCCGCTTCGCCTCGACGGAATATGGCATAAAAACGAGAGGTGACCAGAAACATCACAATGTTCTTCATGTAAACCCAGAGAACGATAATTACCTGACAATGTCTTTATCATCGAGAACAGAGCAAAATCCCCCTCTGACATATCCCCTCCACTCGCACAGCCCAACCGACACGGAATCCCTCTCAGCAGCCAGCGACTCAAGCGACACCACCTACCCAGAAGGCGGCCGTGATGCCTGGCTCGTCGTGTTCGGCTCCTGGTGCGGCCTAACCGCCTCTCTCGGTATCTACAACGCGTCTGGTGTCTTCGAAGCCGTGGTCTCGAAAGTCCTCCTCCCGGACACCGCCCCCTCCACCATCGGCTGGATCTTCTCCATCTACGCCTTCATCACCTGGTTATGCGGCGTGCAGATTGGTCCAACCTTCGATGCGATGGGCCCGCAGGCACTGATGATTGCCGGGTCCATCTGTACGCTCGGTGGGATTTTTGCGCTGAGTTTCTGCACCGGTATGCCATCCCCCACCTTCTGAGTACACTCAAAAAATACTCGCTCACTAACAGCAATACTCCAGAATACTACCAAATCCTCCTCTCCTTCTCCCTCCTGACAGCAATTGGCTCATCCCTCCTCATAACCCCCGCAATGGCCTGCGTAGCACACTGGTTCCTGGCCCGCCGCGGCCTCGCAAGCGGAATCGCATTTATAGGCAGCGGCTTCGGCGGCGTGCTTTTCCCGCTAATGATCCAGTCGCTTCTCCCGCGCGTCGGCTGGGCCTGGTCGCTGCGCATCCTAGGATTCACCCTCCTGCTCCTCTGCGGGTTCAGCGTGGCACTCTGTCGCTCTCGCGTTCCGCCGCGGAAAGGCGACCGCACGACCTGGCGAGATACACTCCCCGACCCGCGCATCTTCCTCGATGGGTCGGGAGCTATGGCTGCTACGACGGCCGGAGTCCTCTTCACGGATTTGGCGTACTTTATCCCGA
This sequence comes from Aspergillus carlsbadensis, assembly GCA_025688815.1. Taxonomy (NCBI): domain Eukaryota; kingdom Fungi; phylum Ascomycota; class Eurotiomycetes; order Eurotiales; family Aspergillaceae; genus Aspergillus; species Aspergillus carlsbadensis. The sequence goes on from MU628294.1 coordinate 49,121, forward strand.
TTACGTACACGCCGAGCTATTATCTCGATCGCCAGGGTCTCGGGACGGGGAATGGGACAGACGCCGCACTCACTGGCTCCGCGGCGCTGGCATACCAGCTCCTCGCGATCCTCAACGCATCCTCGTGCCTAGGTCGTCTGGTCGCGGGATACCTCGCTGACTTCTTCGGTCGGTATAACACAATGATCATCTCGCTGGTCCTGTGTACACTCTCCATAACGTGCCTGTGGCTCCCGGACATCCTCATCCCAGGCTCGGATTCAACCCCAACCCCAACCTCAACCAATGACACAAATCCACCTCCCCTATTCACTCTCTTCACCCTCATCTTCGGCTTCTGCAGCGGATCAAACGTCAGCCTAACGCCCATCTGCCTCGGCCAGCTCTGCGACACGCGGGATTACGGGCGGTACTATGCGAGCTGCTATACGGTTGTTGCGTTTGGGATGTTGGGGAGTATACCCATCGCAGGCGCGCTGTTGGATGTTGTGCATGAGGAGGGGAGGAGCAGGTATGTGGGTGTTGCGGGCTTTGCGGGGGTTTGTTATGTGGTGGCGTTGGGGTGTTTTGCGTGGGTTAGGGGGAGGACTGTCGGGTGGGGGGTTAGGGTGTGGTGGTGAGGGGGTGAGGGGGTGGGTTTAGGGTATATCATTGTCGTTTTTCTGGGCGTATATATTGGGATTTAGATTCGCTTTCGCGAAGGAGGAATGGTTTAGAACATTGTGGGAGTGGATATCTGTCCTTGGAGAGAAACTAGTATTAGGCGTGGCATGGTATGAGACGCAGTCTACAATCTTTGCAATCCATCGCGTCGTATACCTATGTAGCTGCTTCGTAACTGGATTCAACTGTTCGCTCGAGGCTTAGTCTATCCAGTATACGCATTGGATAATCCCCCAGGCACTGCTATCCCGAGCTATCTTGTACGATCTACCTGGTCCACTCCTCGCTACCGAGGATAATCCTCTCCTGCACCAACCGCTCAAACACGCGGAAATACCCATGCCCAACGGGATACTCCTCCGTAAACCCCAAGCCCCGAATCTTATCCAGGGACAGCTCCCGATTCCGATCCAACAGGGTAAATCCCGCCGAGATCAGAATCCAAGTCTCCGGAAGGATTCCGCGAGGACGCAGACCGTAATCTTCGCACATCTTCTTGTAATCGTCCTGGTGCGCGATCCACCACTTGTCGATCTCTTTCCACCCCTTGTCCTCGGGGCTCGAGCCTTGTGCTTTAAGGCCGAAGTACTCGCAGAGCTTCGGCCAGACGAGGGTCCAGGGCGCTGGGGTCGCGTTATCAGCTGTGTTGAATGCCTCTCCATGCGCCTGCTCTGGCTTCTCGATGGAGAGATATAGCTCCGACCGGGCAATGATATCCTGCGAGGAGGGCGTGCAGGTGTGGATATAATGGCTGTACGATCCTGGAAAGACAGCCGTGGCACCGGGGCCATTCACGTAGCGGTATAGCATCAGGTAGAGCGCCATGGGCTCAACGTATGTCATGCTCGTTGGGAGAGGGACGTGGCCTAGCAGTGATGTCAATATTGACAAGGTAGAGAAACAAGTACTAGTAAGGATCTAGTCCGTACCAATGATCATATCCGGTCGGACCTCACACCATTTCCACGACTTGCCCTTATTGGCCTCCTTAAGCAGGTCGACCTGCGCGTAGTAAAAGATCTCGTCTCCCCATGGCGCAGGGACACGTGGGTTGTCCTCGCGCAGGGGAGGGGTTATCTCGATGTGTTCTTGGAAGCGGAAGACGGCGACGCCGTAGTTCTCGCGATGGTTAGTAGGGGAGCAGAAATACTAGGGTAGTGCGTACGTTTGTCCCAGTTTGTAGGACGAGGAATTTGAGATTCTTGCATAGCTGGTCAACGGCGTGCACGGCGTTGGAGGCCATTCCGACATTGATGTCGCGGATCGCCATTACGTCCACCGAGTAGGCGGTCGAGTTGGAGTACGCTTAGTACGACGTAGCAGGAATTAGCTAATGAGGATCTGTATGTACTTCAGTCCGTTACTTACCAAGATAATACACATGGGTCACATCTTCGAGGTTGGGAACTGTATCCTGCAGTTTCACCAACACCTCATCCAGACTCTCCCGCAGGTTCACTCCGGAATACAATTCCAGTCGGGGATCATGCGGTAGGCCGCTTTTCTCGAACGGCAACGGCCGGTTCGTTAACCCGATTATTCTGGAAAAGGTTGTCGGCGTCGGGTAGGAGAGAGCGCATTTGGTGACGGCCCAACCGGAGATTCCGCTGGCTCCGAAGACCAACGCGACGTTCTTTGCTTCAGCCATCGCGATTGTGTAGCTTTTCGGGTACGTCAAGGAGAGATCAGTAACTCTGGGGGAAGGAATTGTTATCAGAATTCAGTGCCACTTGACAGGCGGGGCATGATTTAAGGACGGACCGGGCAGCACCTGCCAGCTGAGGTGCCACCGCGGCCATCCTTCCTGATCAGGAGCCCCGTTGGGCCAGTTGGGTTAATGCCGATCCTCGGGCCGTGTTTCAGCCAGGGTGATCCGATGTGGGTGAATCATGGTGCTCATGAGATGGTGCATGGAACTGAGTCAGTTATCACTTAACCGAGGTCCGCGCCAATGCCAAGTCACTACAGTGTCAGGCCACGGGCCTACAGTTCATCATCTCAGACCGTCTCCTTTAATATCTAAGGTCTTTTTCCCGCCCGCGCTGGAGCATTAAGCTCTCAGTTGATGGGTTGCCGTAAATCAATCTCCATCAATTGGACTCCCTCGCTGATAAGCCACCAAGCTCTGCATCAGTATCAGATGTCCTCGATATATATTGTTTGCAAGGCCGGCACTTCTCCCTGAAATGTATCATGATTTTTGACATTGACGAGGCGTATATTAAAGATAAGGGGCGAGGTTTACCCTTTTGCGCATTCTCCTGCATAGTTAAGCTGAACTCCCCCGTAAACATGATGAACAATCCTGACAATACATGGAAATAGCACTGGTTGTCAATGCTCTCCCCTTCGAAAAGGGTGGCACAGGAGCTTGTAGATGACATGCTGCAGTAGTTTCTTGTGCGCGTCAAAGGGGAACTGGCCGTCAAATTATTACCCTGACGGAGATTTGGACAGGTGACGGTTTATATTTAACTGAAAACTGCCTTTGGCGCTGACGGACTTCGGGGGCTTGTCCGACTCTCCCCGCCCGTTGTATCTGCATCCAGGAGCCCAAATCACATAGAGGTTGACCCTGCTGGTCAATCCAAGGATCAGGAACATCCCTGGACCCTGTATGCAACCCCCGAAGCGCGGGGTGGGGACCACAGTTGGGCTCAGGGCGCTGGATGGACAAAACTGCGAGACTGAGTGTACAACGTCCGCATTCGCGATGGCACGACGCCAGAGCCAGTTGCCGAGAGCATCCGATTCGACTTCCCCACACGATGTGGATGTTCCATCACAAAGAGCCAATGATAGGGCCATATCCGAATGGCCCCCAATCAAAACGTATCTATTCTTGGCGACGCTGGGGTTTGTTTTGATGATTTGGAGGCTGTGGCGCGCTTTCGCCAGGCAACCACAATTCAACTGGACATGTAAATACCCGCCATGAAGCCCCTGACCAGCTCGTGAGCTGGCGAAAGAAAATACAAAACATTACTCAACTCTCTCGCTCTTCTGTTCTACCCACCTTCCATCGCGAGAGCCAGCAATGCCCGAATTGCCCTACAGAGACTCCGATTCCACCACCAGTACCGACTCATCCACCCTCCACGAGATGAATTCCCTCCCTCGCTCTTTCACCGGCGTACGTTCCTTTCCGACTTGAGAAGCATTCAAAACAACAAATCACCAACTAACAAAACTATAGTACGCCGCCGTCCCCCAAAACGACCTCACAGACGAAGAAAAGCTGCAACAGCAGCAACAGGGCCACGGCCACCGCTACCTCACCGGCTTCACCTCCAACCCTCTCCCCTCGGAAGCCAGCTTCCAATCCCACACACACTGCGAGGCGTGCGATGCGTTCCTGGAGCGCCAGCACAAGCGGCGGTTCGCGATCCTGTGCGCGTGGATCATCGCCATCATGTTCATTGCGTCGTTGATCTTTGGGCTGGTATTGGGGATTGTCATTGTTAATGCGAAGAAGGGTGGTCATTATTACCATTAGGTGAAGGCTGGGGTGGGTTGTTTTTTTTTTGGGGGATTTTATGGCGCTTGGGGTTTTGCTGGGTTTTGTTGGAGTTATGGGGTGTGGGTGGGTTCGGGGGATTTTCGGTCATGTCGGGCAAAGCCGAAACTGGGATGCGCGGGGCTGAGCCTCATCCCAATCAAGTATATTTGTGTAAAAGACTTTTGATATCCTACCGACGTGTTCATCCAATTGATATCTTCTGCCTCGTGTTGATGTTCCGAGCCAAAATGCCCTGCTGGAGTGCTGATTATCGTAAACCAGATTAACAAGACGGAGCTGGGAATGAACCTGCCACGGTAGGTACCTACAATATCTAAACCCCGACATCCTCGACGACCAGACTATGAAATGAAAGCTCTCTGTCCACATGAATTATCGTCGCATGTGGTTACCAAGCCTACTAATAAGCTCCCAGCGCGGAGAAGTCGGGTTGCCGCCGCGCGGGCGAGCTGGCGGCTGCGTTATACCCAGTTCCCCCTGATGCCTCGCCTGGGGATCCCATACTCTGCCTTCATTTTAGTCTACGGTAGCCTAGAACTCAGAGGAACACGTACACCGTTCTCCGTTGAAGAAAGAGTACTACTTATTGTGACTGGAGAAATGTGTACTTTATATATCAAAGCTTTAACGAGCCTTTTACTTTCATAGTAAGTAGCCGGCTTTATAAAGTCATGTTGACTAATAAGCATATAAAGGAAATTAAAGAGCAACGCCGTATTGGACAAGGACCAGCTATTTAATACTAGTACTAGTATCACTACGATTGCAGAGATGGAGTTTAATCTGTCACGCATCGCAGCGGCGTTGGCGAGGGTCCCGACTGGTGATCTCTGTGGACAGAGTGAGGCAATTGGGCGGGATGCAGCGAAGGGGATAGATCCTGAGGAACGACCTAGAGCAGTGGGAGTGTTTCAGGGATTGAAGTAATGGACGTTTCCATTATCCACTACATTGGGTAGTTGCTCGTGCTTTAGCTTGGAGATGGCAACTATGATGGATTAGTCCTGAACAAATTTCCACGCCCTCTGCATACCGGGACTATAATTAGCGGCTCTCGTTGGTTTGTGATGAACCATTTACGAGATACGAGTAACCAATACAATGCAGGGCGCTGACAGGTGGGGTTGGCTTTTATTTCAACGAAAATAAAGATATACTTTCTGTTATTTTCTCCTCGCTGGAGGACTAGCGGAGTCGAGGGTACGAATAGTTACACAGGCCTAGCGATCATATCATGAAAAAGGCTACAAAGTGGCGCCGTCCTATTTGTGGGCGGCTCAAATATGGTAGTCTGGGAGACATTCACATTTATAGAATATTGCTAGAGGGGCTCTCCTCTATTTCTGCTCCAAGCCGCATTTGTCGACGCCGGTACAACATATTCGTTGGCACGAATTGAGCATCGACCACTCCATCGATCGAACAATGAACGCGTTTCCAGTGTGTCAGAAGTGGCAAAGAGCGCATGAACGATGGGATGTGTCTCCTGCAGGTGCGAAAATATTGGATTATATTGGCGGTTAGCAGTCCTCGCTGATTGGACCCTTGCTATGGGTGAGGGTGAGGGTGCAGGGGGGCTGTGTCCACTGCGCGGTTCGTGAATCTGACTCCGGAGGCGCAGTCGATCCCTCCTCATGCCTTTCTCAACAGTCAAAACGTTCGCTTCGCCCAGGCTAGTTGAATATATCTGGTCGAGTCTTCTCTTGCAGAAATCGCGAGGCGTGGTCAAAAGAACCCGCCCAACGACGGTGACATGTGAGAGACGCGTTGCTGGAAACTTGCATGCGACCTCTACCGCAAGGCTCTGCTGAGACACTGTGAATCGGGTTTCGATTCCTCGATCGCTTCTCTTTGCGAGATACTCGAACCCCAGCAACGGGCGATACGGCCATCATGGAACTTCCTGCAAATTCCTGGAAACAACTTCAACATCTAACCTCCCTTGTTCCGCCCAGCCGACTGCCTGATGCCGCTGCGAATGCGGATGATGTTCTACAGTCCGCAGAAGCACAAGATGACCCGCGGAGGTCAGCCTTACTTCAGCTGACAAGGATACCAGGGGAAGCATCAAATGAACAAATCCTATTGGAGAATCTGCCTCCTCTCATAAAACGGACAGCTTTCGAGTGCGTGGAACCCGGCTGCCAAGAAAGGTTTAAGAAGGGAAATCAGCTCATGCGGCATATGCGATCCCACATGGCCGAAAAGCCCTATGCGTGCTGGGTTCCCGAATGTGACTGGGCCTTTTCAAGAAAGGACAATTTGCGGAATCACACCAAGACCCACGGCAAACGCGGTGGGCGCTACCGTTATGTTGCAACGTGCGATGCAAACAGCCCTGATTATGACCCGGAGTTTCGGGGGAAGCTGACTCCAGACGGGAGACCAATTCGCAAAGCCGATGATGAGACATCGCGAGGCTCCGATGGGTCGCAAGCTAACGGCCAACAATCGGGCGACATCATGGCGGAAATCCAAGAGGCCTTGAGCTTTATTGGTAAAGTCAAAGTGAGAGACGATGATTACCAGAGCAACAATACTGTCACTAACATTCAAGCCTGCTGCATCTAGGCTCGATTTTCGGAGTCGCCGTCGGTCTACAGGGAGTTCCTGGATATCCTAAAGGCCTATGAACACAAGAAGATGACAGTTACACAGGTGAACGAGGACCTTACGCGCTTATTTGTTGACGCCCCTGATTTGCTCAAAGGATTGCAGGTATTTATGCCTGAAACTGAGCGCCCAGCGGCCGTATCAAGCCAGATCGATGACGAAGACAATAGAAGTATTGCGAGATCTCCAGCTCCCTCACCTTCTATTTCCGCAATACCAGTCCCCGCCGAACAGGAGTCGGCGATGGGGCAAGCAGGTCAGCATGATAATGGAGGCTCCGGGCAGGACGTCGTATCGGCAAATCCCATTACCTCCTCGTTCATGTTGCCCCCGTCTAAAGGAACAGATCGTACAGCTCAAATTGACGCGAACGCAGTGGAGTCGCGTGGGCCCTTTCCTACGGTGCTTCCTCGCACGACAGCTGTGACAGACTCGGGGTATAGCTCTATAGGGACTCGAAAACCCACCTTACGCCTAAGTAGGAGTATCACCCAGAGTGATCAACCCCGTGACGACATCGATGTACTGACCGAGGCCCAAGCGCTGGACGCGCTCAGCAAGTGCAACTTTGATCAGTCGCATGTTTCCGGGGAAGTGGAGGATGACGATACGATGAGTATCTATTCAGAGCTATCCAATCTCGGAACACCTGTTATGGACGGCTATGTAGCGGCGCTCGCGAAAGAATTAGCCAGGACCGTTTTACTCCACGGACCAAGTCAGGACGACGCCCAACAGCTTTGTGAGAGCCTGCCCAAGATGCTCACAGCGCTTTTTCTGACTATTGGCACCCAGAATGCGTCTCGCATAAATTGGGAAGTTATGGTTTTCATCCATAAACATCGCAGGTAGTATACCTAGTCTCATTCCGCTCCAGACCTATCTGACACTGTTGTGCTACCAGACGTATAGCCAGGACTGTCGGCGAGCTCATTTCAGACAAGGAGCATCAAAGCCAACATCGAGATACCTCAGAGGAAATGTCGCTGGAGGAGAAAATGGCCCGGTGGCTGCTCAACGGACAGGATAGACAAGCGGTGTAATTTCCAGACATCCCTAATATGTCACTAGAAGACGACAGTGGGGCCGAGAGTGAGGACGAGATGCTTCCTGCGATACAGGCCTACAAGGAGATAATCCAAACAGCCCCCGCTTACACAAAGCTCCTTGCCGATCTGCGCCGTGAAATCATCCTCGCTCCACCGGACGTTAATATCAGGGACGAAGTACACGGAAAGGTCATGACGATGCTTCCAAGGTCTCGGAAGATGAGTCGACGGTGCCCTCCGGAAAGTTTCTCCATGACCTTTGATGTCGACTGGGATCCACTTGCGTTTGTTCAAGAGCAGGAGTACAAGGATTCTCCAGGCATTTCAATAGCCAATGCTATTGTCCTGACAGGAACAATTGCAACCGCGCAGGCTATGACTTGTCTGGAGTACCTGCAGCAGACGTGGCCATCCATCGGAAAGGATATCCTAAAGCTTATCCAAGATGCGCTGCGCCCCCCGCATTCAGCTGGTAAATACTGACGTAATCTGTCTGTATTCTGGTACCTGCTAACCTAGCGGGGATTCTAGTGACATGCGGCTCCTCTCCATCAATCACCATCTCCCTTGTCCAGGGCATGCCGGGCACGCCACGCTATCTGGAGGTGGCGGTTTCCGGGCATGCCAGTTGGATCGCAGAAGTCGGCGAGATTCTGGCATGGCTTGGCTCTGCGATGCGGTCATCGACAAGCCTCGATGAAGTCGTGTGTTGCAGACCATTGGTCGATCAGATTCCCACCGCTGCCGCTGCTCCAGTTAACGAATACAGATGTAAGATCTCGTACGCCACACACAGTCAAACAAGGAGCCAAATGCCATCTAGCGGCGAATGCTGGCACAACCTCTTCAGAGCCCCCGTCATTGCGACGGGCTATCCAATTGCTCGCAGGCCAGCAGCTAGTCCGGGACTAGAAATACCACTCGCAATGATGTCCGTTCTTACTGAAACCCAGCGTCTTAATTGCTTCGGTGGGAGGTACTTTATCAAAGGCTTTTCGACAATGCTTGTACCAACGCATTACGAAGAAAATATTATCATGTGGCACCTGGTGCATAACAGCACGGGAGAACGAATTCCCTACACGGACGGCAACAAAATGGGCCAGGTGGAGGTGCCGATTTCCAGGTTTGAAACCGCTCGACATATCCTCGGCTGGTGTTCTCAGATGAAGCTATACGCAGGTTTGTGTACACTCTATTCGCGGTCCTCAATTCTATTAAGGCTAATAATTGATTAGGTGCAAAGGACGCAGCATACAACGTCCAGAATTCATGGCTTCCCGGAGTTCCAGAGACGTCTCCCCTCGCTAATGTCTCCATCTCAATGGGCCGGATCATAACAGGAGGAGCTTCCTACTCCCTCGGAAGGAAGGACGTACCAGTTCATGTCACGCGCAACGGCTACGCACGCAAACTCAAGTGGATATCCAAAAAGTTCGTCCTGCTCTGGGATAAGGCCGATAAACGCGGATGGTTGATAAACGGAACCAGCGCCCTCCTTCACCTCGTCCGAACGGCCCTTGAGCGCGACAGGACGAGTGAGCTTTCATCGCTGATTGACCTTGACCCATCAACGTTACAGTACAGGCACATGTATCGGGCAGACTCTGCAACCTCTGTGCTGTCCAATAAGGCGAATATGATGCGGAATATGTATGACGCGGATGACCCCCCAACCTCATTCCAGGACTATGTCACAGGCTTCTATAATCTCCAGGAGATTATAATTGATCATCAATCCCATTGGAAAGGCACTTCCAGTCAATGCCCTAGCAGGTCACACCTTGAGGGGTGGGACTTTGATGACCTTGCGAGCGAGCGGGATCCCATCTATCCTCGTGTGGCTCCCCCAGACACGACACGGAGCTCATGGACTCAGCTCACCAGATCTGTCAATGCCATTACACTCTTTGGATGCAACTTCGGTGACATCATCCGACCTGCCGATGAACCTGGTTGTCCCAAGTTTTCTTCTTTACCTTCGGGCCAGTATTACCTAGCGGCCACCCGCGCAGACCTCAATGAGATTATGATAGCAGGCAGGGGGTGCCCATCCTCTAGTCCAATGCGCTTAACGGATTCGGCCATATGGCACATCCCCGAGGGGCTATTGGATCTTTGCAAGTGCAGAAACAATGAGACCGGAGACCATTCCGATATTGCGCAGATACTCTTACCTTCAACTATGGCATACAGACTCCTCGGCAAGGTATTAAGCCTTGGATGTCAACAGGGGGGCGCTGTCATCTTCGGCTTCAACTCCGAGCATCCGTGGCATTGGACAGATAGCGGAGAGCCATCCCAGTCGCCCCAACAGACCATCGACCGTGCCTGCCCGCAGAGGTTAGCCTCGCCTTCCCGTGATAGCGGCATCGGGAAAAGCATGTCCTCTTCTTCCGATCCGGGTGAAGACAGTGCGGTCGGCATGTGCAGTAGCTATGACAAGCCCGACGACCCCCCCGACCATCTCACTGAGACCAGGCAGGAAAGCCAGAGCCAACATGCCGGCGTCCCCTCGTACCGCACTACCCGGGACTACGCGGTGGGCATTATCTGTGCGCTCCACAAAGAATTCAAGGCTATTCGAATGCTCTTCGACGAGACTCACGACAATGTCGCGGTCTCACACTGCGACCCAAACTACTACGCGTTTGGCAGTATAGCCAACCACAATATTGTGGCGACGTGCCTCCCAGATGGCGAATACGGCACCAATAGTGCTGCAGATGTTGCTGCGAACATGAAGCGGAGCTTCACTCGGCTCAGCTTCTGCTTGCTGGTTGGCATTGGGGGCGGAGTTCCAGGACAGTATGACATTAGGCTTGGGGATGTCGTCGTGAGCACGCCTAGAGGCGCGAGTGTCGGTGTCCTGCCGTATGATACCCTCAAGACGCTGAGTGACGGGATAACTCAGATAAATGGGTATCTTCATCCCCCGCCTCGGTGTCTACGGTCTGCACTCAGCGAAATACAGTCTGACCCAAGGCTTGAAAAAGGAGCCGCTCGCTGGATATATGCAGCAGATCGCCGAGTTAGATAATGAGTACCAGTACCCGGGTGTCGAGCATGACTCGTTGTTTGTGTCAGACTATGCGCACCCGCTTTTGCATCCATCGGGCACAGACACATGTAAAGGCTGCGATACGACCAAAGTGAAACCCAGACCACCCCGAGACTCAATACAGCCACAGATCCACTATGGTCTCATCGCATCCGGCAACCAGGTGATGAAGAACGCGCTCACTCGAGACACACTCGGCACTCAATATGACATCATGTGCTTCGAAATGGAGGCCGCAGGAATCATGAACATCCTTCCATCCTTGGTCGTCCGCGGGATATGCGATTACTGCGATTCGCACAAGAATAAGAGGTGGCAGAAGTACGCCGCTGCGTCTGCGGCAGCGTTTGCCAAGCTGCTTCTCTCGCGGGTAAGACCTGAGGTTGAAGGGTTACACTTCCAGCAACCTCTGGCACACACGCCCTTCAAGTCTCATCACTTAGAGTATGGGAAGAGAGTGTTACCGATTGGGGATGGCAATCTGCAGGATCCGATGATCAAACGACGGCGGATTCTAGAAGAAGGATGAAGGTTTCTTGTCGATAGAGGCCGATGATTACCTCGGCGCCGCCTGCAGCCCTTGAGTATTGAGAATTGAAGGTTCCTATCCTTCACCGGAACTCGCCATAGTAGACAGTATCATCTTTCATGCTTATCTGGAATCCTGCCTTTTCCGACATTTCATGCAAGCTCCAGCAACAGGCCAGCGAGTTGTGATTTGCGCAGATTCGTCAGCTCCATGGCTCACCCAGAGCCGGGACCAAGTCAATAATGGTCTGCGGGGTGTGCCACAGGCACGGATCTACAGGTTACCAGAAATGTCAGTTAGTTTAGAGAAGGCTTGTTACATGCTAATCACTATTCTAGGCTGTAGCTGGACGCATTGGCTGTGGTATTGTTGATTGGCACGCCAAAGCCACTGTCCAAAGTGGATGCGCTGCTATTCCCGTATGTACTCAACTAGGATGGCGAGAGAAACTTCAGCACTGGAATAATATTTGAGGCTGCTGGACGGTCGCACCGCTTGGGTGAGCTTGGGCCTTTGGGGGACAGTCAGTGACCAGTCGAACAGCGGCAAACGCTGCTCTCACCCGTCTTGCACGACCTGCTCAGCCGCTGAGCCGATCAGTGGGCCTGGATCTCCGCTTTCCTACAGCGTTGGATCGACATTGGCTGCGTGGTGCTGGACTTCAGGAACCGGCGCGCTTGGCACGACGGCATCGCCCCAAGACGAATCCGTCCCACCCTCCACACACAAGGGGCTGCTATCTGTGATGCTGTAGTCTTGGATGGTACTGGTGGGATGGTCGAGCTGGCTGCTTGGTGCATGCCACATCGTATGACCAACTAGTCACCAGATCGAAGCACCTTGGCTACTCGGTGGGCTTGCTACTTTTTCGCAACCGACTGACGGGTCTATAAATGATAGGCAGGCTCTCACGTTTGGTACGTTGGAGTCTCATTGCAGATCGACATATCTAAATCGTCATTGTCGAGGCTCAGCCGCGCATGGCCCCAGGACCCAGTGAGGTTCCCAAGACCCCTTTAATTCTCCGCGTCCCCGCCATCACCTGAACGAGCCTCCTCAACACTAATTTGCTTGAACTACTACCACAATGACAATCAGTCCGCCATATTCGACCTTACACAGCGGCCCCAGCGAATCTGATCTCGAGCTGGAAAGGTTTGAATACCGGGCCGGTCCTCAGATGTCCGTTCATAAAGGTGTCAGCGACACGGAAATGGGCCCCTCTGAAACAAATGGCACGACTGTGCATACACAGCACCCGCAAACAGACTCTAGAGCAAAGCGAGATAGGTTCGATTGGAACGGCTCCTGGGCGTGGGAAATCGGATCTCTCACCCTGGCCGTCGTGGGCCTCGCTCTTTTGGTTGCCTTTCTCGTCACTGTAAACAGTACACCGTACGCGGACTGGCAATATACTGCGTCCCCGAATACCGTCGTGTCAATCATCGTCACCATCACCAAGGCCGCACTCCTAGTCCCCGTGTCCTCGTGTCTCGGCCAGCTGAAATGGAACTTGTTTCAAAATCCAGCACCGCTCTATCACATGCAGGTTCTCGACCAGGCAAGTCGCGGACCCTGGGGGTCCATGGAAATCCTACTGAGGGGAATATTCGGGTCGAAGACGGGAATCCTGACGTATATTGGGGCTGCTCTTACGCTTCTGGCTCTCGCCGTGGATCCATTCGCGCAGCAGATCTTGACCTTCCCTTCCCGAACCGTTCCTGCACTGAATGCCACTGCATTTGCCCAGGCCTCGCAAGGATGGGATTCTGTAGGGTGGGAGGATGAAGGGACCAAACGGCTTGAGCTTCCACCGGCGCTGTTAACGGCAATCATCAGTGGCCTCATGCAGACACACAGTCCGCTTGAGCCGCAATGCAATGCGAACTCCTGCGACTTCCCCGAGTTCTTCTCCCTGGGCATGTGCAGAAAATGCGAGGATGTCACGGCCCGAACCGATCAAACGTGCCAGGTGGGACAAGACGGGGCGGATATGGTGGAAGATATCCCCGTCCACCCGGCGTTCAAGGAAATCCCCACGAATTGCAGCTACCGATCCCCGAGTAACTTCTCGTTCGATTTCGAACACATATATGGAATTGCGTACGGGACCGTTGACGGCCTGAATCCAGATCCATACGAGAACGACAATCTCACGGTGAATCTGAATTATTGGAGTTTACGGTCCAGGGCCGGTGGTCCCATCCTCGACATCCAGGCCCCAATCGTCTCGCTCGTCGAGGTAGACTATACCAACCCCTTTTACTACGTTGCATCCAACGCGACATCCCCTCCCACAAAACCACTAGTCACCGAATGCGCGGTATACATTTGCGAACGACGATACGCCGCAAGCTCGTACCAGCCCACCGCGCGAAACAGCACTCCAGCGCACGCTGCTGAGACGCAGGAACTCATTGCCCGCAACGCGCACGACGCAAGCCCATATAGTTACGACCCAGCCCCTTTTCACCTGGACCCCCCGAGCGGGTCAGCCACCTTATCGGAGAACTCGACATACAACATCGACCAGCTGACGTTCAATAATTTCGAACCGCTCATGCTGACCCTTTTCAACGCTACGGACGAGGGGCAGTTCCACCCTCCAACAGCAGATACCTTGCGCCTGGCATCGCTTTTGCGTATGCGTGACATCGGTGAGGTACTTGATTCAATGGCCACTAGCGTTACGGATACCTTCCGCACGAAAGGGGATGGTGAGGATATCCGCGGGAGGGGGTTTCGGGATGAGACGTACATTCACGTTAGATGGCCGTGGATCGTTCTTCCGGTCGTTGTTACGTTGGGGTCACTTGTGCTGCTTCTGGCAACTGCCGTTGGAAGCAAGCGGAAGGCCGCCGTGCTCTGGAAGTGCATGGTGCTTCCGTTGTTATCGAGTCGTCTTGAGGCTACGCCGGGGAATGAGATTTCGTCTGTGCGCAGTGCGGATGGGATGACTGCCATGTCGAAGAAGATGCGTGCTATGGTGGTGCAGGATGAAGGGTCACTTGTATTCAAGGAAAAGTAACCACATCCATGTGACGACGATTTAATGAAGACAGAGCGCATGTGCATGAGTTATCTAGTCCACTTATTAATGAGATCATTCAATGTCTTTCCCATTAGAGATGAGTAAGAGCAATTCTAGCTTCAAGTACCAAAAAGGCGCAAGCTCCACATCTGAAAGCAAATTGGTTGCATCTAGCTAAGAAGCCCTTTCGTGGGATATGAGACATGAACTCAAGCAGCATTAACCTTGTCCGCAAGGAACTGTGCCCCCTCACCCCCTGACCCATTGAAAACATACGCAAAATGCCCCGCCGCAGTGATCAAAGTGCCCCAACAAACCGGATCGTCCTTTTCGCAGAAGACCCGAACCTTCTCCCGAGGGAAATTCTCGATCTTGCCGTCGTGCTGCTTATTGCGATTGTAGCCGTAGAGCACGACACCGAGGATTTCGTCCTTCGTAGCGTCGTCAAAGTCCTTGATCGCTTCATTCAGGAGCGTTGCACCTTGACTAACAAAAGGTCAGCCTCTGAAACAACGTAAGTTCAAGTGTGGCGACTCACGAATACCCGCCCGCAACAATCTTCGTGTTCGGACACTTCTGGATCGCCAGCTCAAACATCTTCTTCCCTTCTGCGATGGCTGCCTTCGTTGTGCCTGCCGGCAGGAGGTTGGCTAGAAGACCCGCATCGTACGCGCCACCGACACCCTGACAAGCGACATTGTCTGGGAAGGCCTTCTTCAGGCCCCAGCAGAGCTGCGGACCCATCGATATACCCTGTAGTCACTCAGTCAGGACGGCCTGTGCCGTTTCCAATGGGCAACTCACCATATTTCCTGGTTCCGTAGACGCGCGCGCATAGATGAGCGTCACATCCTTGCAGGGACCATCGATCAGATCATTCGCAGTGATCAGACGTTTCTCTACTGTGGGCGCGGCAGCTACGAGAGCAGCGAGGCAGGTGGAGACGATGGTGAGATACTTCATAGTGAGAATGGGTTGGAAGGTTTGCGATACTGGAATGGATGGAACGATAGGTGTGGAGGAACTATAAGAGGAGAGAACTATATTCGATTAGAACAGGAGCGCTGAACTCGTGCCTTTATGGCTTTGTCGCGGAGTCATTTGGAGCGCGTGCGATGCGGAGACCCCGCGGGGAACCCCGGTCTGTGGCCTATGTACCGCCCTGGCACTCTCTCCACGTTCTGTGATCGTGATTTTATGAATCCTTGCACTTGGGATACGTTGGAAGCTTCATGATTGATCGGTTCCGACCACTACTGCACATTGCGAACGGCAATCGAAGAGGAACACTGTCACACGCTTTTTTAGATTCAACGGATCCTCCAAACCATTGGTTGATATTCACGCGCCTCGTATTGACAGTCAAACTGTGGGCAGAAGCTCGGTTCGTGTGGCTTTTTACATCTTCCTCGGAACTTTCGGAACTTCAAGTCGAACCCTCCCCGGTTCAATTGACCTCGGACTTTCATACATCGGGGCCCCCCTGTGGGAGGTCTGGAGTAACAAAAAACCTACCCCGGGATATCTGATATGGGGTATCCAACCCAGCTAGGTGTTCACGTGCGGGGGAATTGGTCCCTAGCCCCCACATTTTACCTGCCAAGGTAATCGTTCTGCACTCAGCTGTGGATCCTACCAGCGGTGGTCACAGCGTTATGCGGCTGTCTATCTTCCTCGGAACTTGTGTTTGATACTTGAATCATTCACACAGTCGGCAGCTGTGGTAATCGCGGCCTAGGTACTCGTGGTCTCCATACAATTAAGCTTTTCCATTTATTGCCGAACAGAGAATACCTAGGTACAAGAGCGCTGCTCCTCCAGTTAGTCTCTGCAGCTCTCTTGAATAAAATGACTCTCTTCAACCCCGGATCAAAGCCACCGCAACGCGAGGAGTATCGACGAGTCGGTAGTGAGGAGACTCTGGGCGGAAGCGGCGCTGCCCCCGATGATGTACCCGATATATCTGCTTGCAAACCCCCCAACCTTGACCGCTCCCTGTGGAACACAAACACAGCTTTCAAACTTTTGATAGCACTGTGCGGCGTGGTATTGACAGCATGCGCTTTTGGACACCTCGCCCTCACCATCTATGGACCCGATCGCAGCGTCCGGAGGCTCATATCTTCTCCCGTACCACCACCTGCTCTCAGGAAAGTCACGTTCAGCCAGGAAGCCATCTACTCCAGCAGACCGAATCCTGAAAGTGACCGAGCCTGGGATAGCCTTTTACCAGTAAGTTCCAAGATAGAGATAATGACATTGACCACGGGGAAAGGGGCGCTGACGAAGTCTACCTACCTGAACCCCAGCCCGGACGCGGCTTCGTCTTCATCCCAAACTGGAAAGAGTACGATCTCCCCGAAGGCCAGGAGACACCCTGGGGCATGATCTACAGCGTGTCATTATTCCACCAGCTGCATTGCCTAGGCCAGCTACGCCGATTCACGTGGATGTTCCTGGACGCCATTGTACAGAATGACAGTACCTCAATGGAGGAGATTAGAACGATGATGTCGTCCGAGATAGCAGGTGATCATATCGGACATATTAACCACTGCTTCGATTATCTGCGGCAGTCGATCATGTGTGCGGGTGATATGGCGATTGAGTGGCCGAGGGCGGAACCGTCTGGTGAGAGAATTGTCGTTGATGGGTGGGGGATTCCGCATGAGTGCGAGGATTGGGTAAAGCTATCTGTTGCGAAACCAGTGCGGTTTTACTCGGTGTCAATTTGGCTGACAATTCGCAGGATAATATCATGGACTACATGCGCGCGAATCACTTTAACATGTCGACCACCGAGGAAATTGCTCCCCTTCATCCAGATATGCCCCGTGCGTGAGTTATTCGGGACGTGAGTTGGAAATGCTCAGTTGGCTGTGACCGAGTTATTATGGGAATTGGAGTTGGATTCAACTTGGGATGTGACAAGGTATTTTCCACCAAGGAGGACGAACGTATCGTTGTAGATAAATAATTTATTTATACCCAAGGCATACCCACTATCCTATATTTCAGCACTATCCACCATCGCCCACTGCTCCTTCAACCGCTCGTACGATGTTCGCATAGACCACGCACGTATATCACTGGTCATGCTGATGATACCGATCAGAGCATCGCGGTCCTCTTGGTCTGTAAAGTATTCCCCATATAAGGTGATAGCGATAACGGCGTTGACTAACGCGGGCTGGATCTGTCGATGGCACAGGGCGATTCCGCAGAGCTCTAGGACGATTGACCGGACCTCTGCTTCGACCCTTCGATGGGTGGCTCGGGTTGCGTTCCTAGAAGCGTGCCCGAAGAATTAATATATGTCATTTTTGGCACCACCGGGACTTACTCAAGCTGCGGGTTTTCCGCTGTCAGTATCAGTTGGGCGAGTCGGAAATGCTGAATCGCCGTCACTTGGACGTCGAAGCTGTACCAAATTGTCGGAAAGACCTCGCCCTTTGATTTCTTTGCCTTGAGGTCCAGGAGCGGTTTCAACTCTTCTAATGAGCCGTGTAGGAGAAGCTGTTCCTGCGCTTTGAGACGCCCTTGAAGATAGCATGTTAGCCAAAACCCAGAAGGTGCGCCCTTTAATATATAAAATTCCCTCGATCGATGTTGTACTCACACCACTGTTCCGAGGATTTTCCAGTCCACCGCCACGTGGCGACCTGTCCAGCAAAGAGGATCATATCATCCGCGATGGAAGCATTGGGCCACCGATCCGAATCGAACCTCAAATGCGGCACAGTCTCCCGTGTCAAAGCATAGTATGTTTCCTGCCGGATAGTAATCCAATAGCAGGCGCGTGCAAGCGAAGAGCGCATGGGCGCTGTACTCATGGCATCAATGATCGTCTGCGTGATAGCTAAAAAGTTGACCCGTTCAAATGAATGATGGCGGGTCTCTGTAGCACCGTTGATCATGTTGCCGCCCGCCTCATCATCAGCATCGTGATCATGATCGACGTCCTCTTCAATTTCTTCGTACTGGCGGAGGATGACCGTGGCAGCCATGATATTCTCCTGCTCGACCGGGTCCTGGATCTTGGGGAACTCAATCAGGTCCGGAATGCATTTTAGCATGTACTCGAGAGCGCTGGACTCTTTCAGATTGGGGAGAAGTTGCCCGCCGAAGACGATCCCGCGGGGGGTTCGATATTGGGGGAGACGATAGAGGCGGCGTGAAGATGCTGCGAAGATGGCGTTGCGGAGGGTGGCACAGTGCGCTGCCCGGCGGGGGACCACGAGTTGGAAATGCCGTTGCTCATCGCAATGGTCAAACTAGCTTATGTCATTCCGGATGCTCAATTGAGAGGGAACAGGTCTCATACCCATGCCGACAACTCTTCAATGAAATACCGCAGCAAGCAGGATTCTTGAATGGGATCAACCGCCGTGATCGCCTCGGCGGACGAAGGTGCGGTATGATGATGATGATGATGATCGGTTGCTTCGACCCTCGTCCGAGTTGGATCCTGCGAGCAATACGTTTGTGCAAGATTCAGTTGATCCAGTGCATCAGCGTTGTATTGTGCACTATGGAAGCTCGTTGGCAGGGACACCGGAGAGGAAAGGTTGAGTGCTTGAGTGGTCCCGGGCGATTCTCCGTGTGCCTGATGCGTGGTATCGATATGGCCTTGATCAAATGTATCGTATAGGTTAGTATTGGCCATCTCCCCCGGGTCCGGCCCACGAGGTGACGACGCATCAATTGAAGGTTTGTTCCCAAGACCAGCTTCAACGTCTATGACGGTCTGAGGTATGCGATCCCCGCCTGAGGAACCTGGATGTGGTGAGCGTACTCCAGGTGGAGATACATTCGAAGAAGCAGCATGCTTGGGTGACCTCCAACCCTTCGGCTTACAGTTCACCCATATCTGACTAGTTGAACTACCGGCTTCAAGTCTTGCAGACGAGCGGTGATGAGAAAACCGAGTCATTGGCACAGGGCTGCACGCCAGCCCCTTGATCTCACATCGTTTGCAGACCGGCTGTCGCTTGTCACCTGTATATGAGATTTGTTAGCATGGCCAACTCCCTAAAGCAAGGTGGAAGATCGTCGGCTACATTTCTGGTGACTTGCTGTACGCCTCTTGTTAGCTAGCACCCCCCAGATCCAGGCCGGAACGGAAACCATTACCTCGGCAGTTGCGGCATGGGGTTTGCGTCGGGATTGCAGTCGGTGACATGTCTCGCTGCAGGGTGGTCGACTGCAGGGTACACGGGGGAGTCGGTTCGCACGGCGGGTGGTTAGAGTGTGTTGCAGGGAAGCAATCGGGCAGCAGCACAGGGGGAGCGACAATGTGGGGGCCACGGCCACTTTCCCCGCACAGCAACGCTTGGAACCCGCATCCACGGGCCGAGTCCGAGGTCGGACATTCCCCGGCCAGGCATAGTCGGTCGCGGGTGTCCGCTAAGAGAAAGATAGTGGAAAAGGGCACCCTGTTTGCATTCACAGTGTATATACACGCTGGTGAGAGATTGAGAGATTCTACAGAGGCCGTCGGAGGTGGCGCTCCATCGCTCCTTTCCCGACGGTACTAAAGAAAAGTCTCCGTTGGGAAGAGAGTCGCTCATTGTGACTCAATGTTCTCCAACTAGTCTATCCTCTGGGGCTATAAGCATACTGCAGGAATCCTACATCTGGCCCGTCCTGTTCAACGGGGTTGTCCCAATGAAGACCCAACACGCAAACGGACGATAATAAAACACTAGTTAATAGGGAACTTGTATACCATCGCATCAATCAGGGGGTATTAAAGGCGTACATCAGTGCAGTATTGGACTGGCCGGCGCAGATAACTAACGTACGCCATTACCGGAGAGCCCCAACAAGAGCGCGCTAGACTTTCTGTCCACTCGTCCTAATACCATGGCTCACCATCTCAATAGCAGTCCGCATCAGCTCCTGCTCATAAACCTCTTGTCCACCCCCAAACTCCTCATCCATTTCCTCCAGCGTCCTCCCCTTGGTCTCCGGAACCAATAGGAACGCCCAAACGCCCGCTAAGAAACACCAAACCGTGAAGAAGATATACGTCCGATACCCCTGCGTCTCCATCATCGGGGGTGTAGCGACGCCGATGATAAAATTCGACAGCCAGTTGATACACGTGGCCAGCGCCACGCCCTTGGACCTCGACGCCGTGGTGTACACCTCCGAGGGGAGCGTCCATCCCAAGGGGGAGTACGAGACACCGAAGATGAGAATAAACATGAAGGCAAATGCAACGCACGCCCACCCGGCATCCGTATGGTGCAGCCAGTCATCCTCGAATAGCCCGCTCAAAACGGCGATGACGAGGTAGCAGGTCGCGCAGCCGAAGCCACCGAACATGGCGAGCGGACGGCGCCCGACGCGGTCGATGGTCACGACGCAGATGAAGACGCCGACCAGCTGCAGAACATTGAAGACACCGGAGAGGATAAGCGACATTTCATCATCCTGGCCGAGTGACCGGAATAGCGTGGGCGCGTAGTAGATGAATGCGTTGATGCCCGAGAACTGCTGGAAGAAGCTCACGCCGACGGCTACCACCGTGCGACGCCAGTTCTTGCGTGTGAGGAGGTCTAGCCAGTTATGGACCTCCAGTTTCCAGCCCGTGACCCCTGGATGGGCTCGTTCTTCGACGAGGCGCTGGAATGTGATCTCCGTGACGATGCCGCGGTATTCGGTCTGGACACGTTCGTCGGTGGGTGGGAGGCTGCGAAGCTTGGCCAGGCTGGTCAGGGATTCATCGGAACGACCCACGAGGGCTAGCCATCTTGGGGAGAACGGGAAGATGTGGATGCCGATTCCGAGAAGCGTCGAACAGACCATCTGGAGGCCGAGAGGGAGTCGGAAGGAGATGGAGCCGGGCATGAGGCGTGTGCCAAAGGTGATCCAGTATGCAACCACGACGCCGGTGACGAGGGAGACGGATTCTAAAACCAGCAGGGTCCCGCGGAGGTTCGGAGGTGAGATTTCGGATATATAAAGAGGCGCTGTCTGGGGAGTTCAGGGAGTAAGCACCTGCAGCAGTTGCGACACAGTTGAAGGGGAGATATACCATGGCCAAAGTACCGACGCCAATACCCCCGATTGCCCTCCCAGCAACCAGCATCCCATAGTTCTGGGCAGCGGTCTGGATAACCGCCCCAATGTTGAAGATGACCACCACAACCGTCAACGCGAACTTCCTGGAAATCCTATCGGCCAGATACGGCATGAACAAACAGCCCACAAAGGCCCCTAACAACAACATTCCCGTCATGAAACCCGTGCCAAACGCAGTCTGGGTCTCCGGGAACGTCGAATGGAACTGGTCCATCACATTGATGATGGAGATGACCCCCTGGTCGTATCCAAAGGAGAACCCGCCCAGCGAGGCCACGAATGCAGCGCCGAACACGTAGCCCGATGAAAAGAGGCCGCGAATCCCGTTGGGGCCGTATGCGACGGCGGACTGGCCGGGTCCACTGTGTACACCGTCGGCTTTCAGGCTCGTGTCGACGACTTCGCTGTGCACGGAATGCCCGCCCGCCGTGGGCTTGTCGGCGTCTGTGCCGGTGCTGATGCTTTCGGGCATTGATGTAATGGGACTGGAAAGAGGATGTTGGTTCCTATGGAAGTGGATTGTGTGGACTGGCTCCCGCCACGTATTAGACTCTATCCTTATATAGGATTAGTCACATGATGGATAGAGAGTCCGGGGCCCCCGGACCCAGCGACTGTGTTGGAGTGGCCTTTTCTTCCTGAATCCTGATCATTCGGGGGTGCCCAGATTGCCAAGTGTTGGAGGTGTGAATGTGGGGACTAAAATTGCCGGTTACAGTAGATGATCACCTGACGCCCGGTACTAGCTGCCGCCCGATTTCCCCTCACCGACTGTTTTTTCGATAATTTTCAAACCCTCATATCTCAACCAATATGTCTTCAATTGAGCTCGCAATACAAGCAATCGAAGCGTTAAAGCCAGGCGATCAAATAAATTATACCAAATTTGCGAAAGAGTTTGGCGTTGACCGGTCAACTCTGTCAAGGCGCCACCGCGGGGTACAGGGCA